>JAOBBB020369797.1:0-10040 GCA_025331005.2 Zoanthus gigantus
CTCTCCGCCAAGAAAAGTCTTTTAATCTTTTTAAATTAAATTTGAAAACTTATTTATTTAGGCAGGCGTTTTTGTAATTTGTAATTTGTAATGTTTTATAACGCAATATTTGTAATTTTTTTAGCTTTTTTATTATCTTGTAAATAAGGCTATTCAAGAGTTTTTAATAATATTGTAAAGCGCTTTCAGCAATTTTTTTAATGGACATAGCGCTATATAAATAAAAGTATTATCATTATTATTATTATTATTATTATTATTATTATTATTATTATTATTATTATTGGATAAAGTTGCAAGTTAAACGTCAACGAAGGACTACAGTCCGAAACATCAGTTTGTAAAAATCTCTTTTCACTACAGTGTTTAATCTTTCGAATGATATCCAATAAATTTTTTATTAGCTCTTGAAAACTTTTGGGCACATTTGCTTTGAAGTGATAAAAAGGGAAGAACTGCTGGAGGTGAGGTATATTCAAAAAATGTTGTCATGTCAAAAAGTGTCAATGCGACGATGTATAATCAACAATTGAAATTTCCGATTGAACTATGTGAAACAGCAGAACTGTTTACAAATTGTTGAAAACGTATTCTGACATCGGCTCTGTACTTTTTCAACTGATTTAATAAGTATAATGGCAAAATTTTAGAAAGTTAAATAAATTAGGAATTTGAGTAGATAAAAGTGCAAGAATTTAATATAAACAAAGTTCAAATAACAAATTTAAAATCTGCCCGAAGGAAAAGCTACAATAAATTTTACATATCTTTATTAGACCCTAACAAAAAGAAAATAGGTGTAATTTTACGACACTCGACGCTGAACATATGGAAAGACTTGACCTAACAATTGAAATCCCAGCATACCTCGCGTTTCAATGAAGTTTTTACTCTTATTTTCTCACTCACTTACTTACTCACTAACTTATTTAACATCCCCCTGACATAGGGGATACCGCCTTATGGACAGTAGCCACAATATCAAATTAAAAATATAAAGAAGGCTTTAAACTGTGTTTTATGTTGATGAAAAAGATGGTTATTCTTATAATAAAAAGGGAGATAATAACAAAATTACGGGGTTCGTAGTCACAAAGCATTTTAGGATGTCGTAAAACAACAGGTGAGTAAAGAACTAGGTCAAGTTGAATGGAAGTACCATACAAATTTTATTTACTCTTCTACATACATTCAAGAACAAAGCATTTGTGTCCTTGTCCTTCGCATCGGCGAGAAGAACAATCTCTGGGTTCTGCACAACAAAGTGAAGTTTAAGGTCTGCGTCCTCTTTCTCTATACTAGGTGCGGCCATTGTTTTGGTAGCAGGTAACGCTGCTGTAGGTGTTATACTTGGTTTGGCAGCTACCTCCATAGCAGCTGTAAAAACATTTGCCATACGTAGGATGAACTCCAGATTTACTATCAAGTGGACGTTGTGAATCTCCATATCGACTAGAAATACAACACAATGCTAACAGTTAATGATAAAAAATGAAACTAAGAGCATGAACGTCTGCATGTAACTTAATTCGGTAATCAATAATATATGTTTTTTTGACCCAAACTTGATATTAAGTTCCATATCATTTAAATCTCAATGACAATCAACAAATTAAACATATTACGTAATCTGTTGAAAGCAAAAACGACAGACAACATTCCGCGAGTTTCGATTATTTGAAAATAAAGTAAAGTAATGTAATTCTAAATTACTATTTTTGTCCTGGGAGGCGGCCTGTTTGAACTTTATTTCCACCATGTTTGGCACATCTGATGTTCCGCTACCAACAAATCTTTCCATCATTCTGTAAGGAAAAGTTGATCAGTCAGTTACGAGCACAGCATTCTGGATTATCTGTAGCCTTAAAATTATACAGTTTTGCTACGAAGCAATTATACCAACTACTATATGTAAGCATCTTCACAAAAAATTTTTCTTCAAGAACTTGCAGTTTCAGGCAAACAGGCCTAAGAGCTGCTTAACCTACCGGAAGTTTTTAAATTGGCATATGCATATGTCAAATAAATCGAGAAAGGGAAGTCCCAAAGCACTGCAACTTGCTTAACTTTGATGAAGCTATTTAGTTCTACATGTTTGTACCGGGCAATGTATATTTTTGCTAAAATACTCTTATACCATATATTCTTTGACAATTTGTAAATCAGTGTCTACCTGGGAACTCCTTCCTCACTTTGTGGTCTTGTGTCATCCAAAGTACATGTTTCCAAAGTAACATTAGCATACAAAGAAGTATCGTTTTTAATACTTCCGCCTGTTACCACTCGAACAACTGAGACCTCCCCAAGACAACTAGCAGGACTGTGTTTAATATTTTCACCAAGAACCTAAGAATAAGATGGAAGTATTTAAAATACGATGCATTTCAAAAAAGCTGTGATACATAAGTTGTCCTTTAATCTCATCAATTTCCATTGTTCAAAAATTCCATTGTTCAAAAATTCCACAGTAAAAAAAAAATTAAATCAAAGTAAATTTGAATTAAAGCAATTATATCACAATTCTTTGCTGGCATGCAATCACACTTTAAAATGTTAAAAAATGAAGAGATCGCCAAAACTTTACAATTTATAAAAAAAGTTTTCCCTGTTTCTTTGAGTTCAAAGAAACTTGATTGTTTGTTAGCAGAGATCATTGAAGGTTAAATTTCTTACCAGTTTAGATTCTTTCCAAAACAAGGCAACCGTAACTTGTTCAATCTCGAAAGTAAATTTAATGGCATCCCACACTTCCTCGTCCGCGGTAATTTCATCTGCTGATTTCAATTTCTCTGTGCAATGAAATAAAAGCAAAAATTAAAGGTAGAAATATTTTGAATAAAAGGTCAGTAAAGATTATTTAATCCACTTTTGATAACTGCCCTCAATTGCTTAATGCCGGATCGATGATATGGAATGGACAGAAGAAATTTCTGGAATACTTTTAAAAACCAGTAACACCGACTTTGGAGCTGTAGTTCAGTTGTTACACCATCTATAAATAAGCATTTCTGTTCCAATCTTCTTTGTTCAACTTTCCATGACTCCCTTTTCCATTCAGGGTTGATGTTCAAATGGTCATTTAAGGTAAATACAGAGTATTTTGAATATACATGTTTACAATTCATCACCCGAAATGATCGAAAACATGGCAAAAGCCAAAATAACTGATTTAAGGAAGCTTAATTAATTGACTAATTTAGAAAATTAAGGTATGTGGTAGTAAACTTACTAACAAAAAAAAACAAAAAAATTTCAAACCCAAAATTTTACACTTGTAAAACTTTCTATTTGGAAACGGTTAACTAAAAAAGCAGTAAGGTTTGCTAGAAGCAATACTCTGATTGATTGAGGATTCATCAAATCTTCGTTATGTACCTGCCAATTGCACCTGAACCGGCTCCTCGACATCTCCTAAGGATGAATTTGGATCGTTTAGCTCTGGAACAAAACCAGATCAAAATAACGTTCAGGAGAGTAGCCGCAAAAACAACCTAATCCCTGACTAAAAGCTAAGCTAATCCTTGTCCAAGAAACTTTATCTTCTTGTCTATACTCAGATGACTAAGTACAAGCAACTGCTGCTAACTAAACTTCCACTGAATGACTTTCTATAAAAAGTGGGTATAACGGCAGGAAAGTAAAATTCAACTTAGCTTGTCATGTTGTGTCGGTTATTTTCTTTTTTCTATAAGTATATATGTTCTAACGTTTTCCTAAAAACGCCAATTTCATGAGTCTTAGGTTTGTATCTAAACACAAGAAACCTTACTCCTATATGTTACAAAACGATAAGTTAGAATTCACTTCTAGCGGCAGGAAAACAAATTTTTCACGAACCTTTTGGAGTTGTGTCAGAAATTCCTTCGTTTAAGTTTTGAAAAATCACACCTAACAGGGTTTTAAGATCTTCTTCACCAGCACAAAGCTAAAAATAATTAAAACAATGGAATCAATAAGTGATATTACAATATTACATTGAAAGCTCGATTAGGACATAACATAAGAAATATGTCACTAATAAAAGAATGAATTCAATCAAACTGATGTCTTTAGATAAGTTGTATAATTCTTGACATTCAACAATAAAAATATAATTTTATGAATATGTTTAAGACAACCGCTATTCAAAAGTAGGGGTTTTTGTCAAAGACAAATATTTTATGTTAGAATGACTGTACTGAAAAGAATACAAAACCTACAACAATAAGACAATACCTTGACGACTTGAAGTTTGCCACTGACATCAATATCTGGTATCTTGTGAAACCAAGATGACAGATTCCTTGTCAAATGAATACTCAGTCCAAATGGTTGCAGAATGATCCGTGTTGCACAAATATCCCGTCCATTCGTTACAATAGCGCTACAAGACACCATCAGCTCCATATTACAAACTTATTTTCTAAATATCATATACTAAAGTCAACAGCATTTTTATTTCATTATTAATGGCAAATTTATAAAGTAAGTTTCACTATTCGTTCACTATTCGCTTTCCAGCTACAGCGCATGCATACAAATTCCCCTGTGAACATATGACTCCAAAGTATTTTGTTTAATTTATGGCAAACGAGATTACAGTTATGATAATCTTCTGTTCATTATCAAAAAATTAAAAACAAAACTTTCTTCGTTCAACTGGCGATTTGCACGATGGCCAAATATACAAAACCTATCAGAATGCGTAATGAATGTCTTTCTTAACCTATTTTTTTATTTCTTGAGAATAGAAAAACAATGGCACAAAATATTTTACAAAAAGAGAGTAAGCATTCTAAACGTTCTAAATATTCTAGTAGTAATTTCAGTATATCACACAATCGTCTACTGGAATTTTAATTGTAACCAACATTTTTATCCCCTGACTAGCTGCTTCTTCCGTGGCTTTAATTCTGCTAGTTACACAAATTCTTTATACTAACTTGGCCAGCTGAACAGAGCTCAGCTCAACAGACATCTTTTCCACTATTACAGCATCACTACCCTCGGGGTCAGCACCGGATTCCACAAGAAGGAAAGTATTGGATATGGTCAGTTTGCCAAGGTCAGCAATTAAGGCATCATCAGAGCTTGAGTTCACCGGAACAATGACTAGCGGAGCCTTGATCATAATCGAAAGACTTATTCGGATACTCTGTTTCGGATAACTTTGTACCTATTGGGGAAATCCACACGGTAGTAATCAAGACAAAAAAGGGTTGTGAATGTTTTTTACTGGGGCTTATTATTTGGTAAACAAAAGTTTCATCTAAACTTTACTATCGAAGGGAACATTTCAAACCCATAAAAGAAGGGAGGAAAGCTACATTGCACTGTGTAAAACCGACGGAGGCTGAAAAAGATCAACGTGAGCTAAACAGAGACACGCATCTCAGAGGTCATGGAGGTGAGTAGATAGTTATCTGAACAGACATAACTAGAATGCTACTGAAAAAACTAGCAAAATAGTTACTGTTAATCAGCAGGATACCTAAATTGCGTGCAATTCTACAACTGCTATGTCAACTTTACTCCTTTCCTTTAACATAATATATAATCCAATTAATGCTATATAACAATTAAATAGAAATCGGGGGTAAGATTAGTATTAGTTATAATGGGCAGCTGATTTTAACGGTTTTTGTTAGTTAGAAGAGAATCATTAACCAAACTTTTTACAATAAAACGTAGCAATAACGACGAACGCAGTTTCAACCTTCCGAGGTCATTTCCACGTTCAAGTTAACGAATAAATCGACTTTGCTTAGTTCTACAAAATACATGTTTTTTGCTGTACAAGTGTCACTTACTGTAGCAGTAGCCGACACCGCTGCACTCTTCTTTGCAAGTGCTAAGGCATCTTGTGCTTTCTGGAAATTATTCAAGAATGCCTGCAACAAGCCAAACACCTCAATAAATATCATATTTCGGAGTTTTTAAAAACGTTGAACATAGAAGGTGCTCGTACCACTAAACGCAAATCCCAAAAACAACTGTGACATTCTCTCCAAATACTTTTGATGGTCTGGACTAAATATGTGATACATATATATAACCAAGTATAGCTACATGCTTTAAGATTTAACCAAAAGAAACAACGAGGGGATTTTTCAATACTAATTCACGCAAAATATGTTAGGAATACTAGTTATTTCTTTGAAGAACAGTTCTAGTATTTTACATACAAAAGTCTTTAAATAATAATAACATAAAGTGCACAAGTATTCATATATATTTTTTAGTTAGTAAATGTTTAAACAATCTGAACGCTTCACTAATTTGACTTTCTTTAGTGAATTAATATTCAACGAGGATTTCATCCGATAAGCCTTGTGTTTTTTTTAAAATCCCCTTACTAGCTCTTTAACACTGTTTTGCAATTTATTTAAAATCATGATATAATGTGTCTAACAAACCAATTGTCAAAAGAGAGAAAGCCACATATTAGTTCTAAAGGACAAAAGTATAGAATAAACTTGATAAACTTTTTGTTTAACTCACCAGAAGTCTCATCACGAATCTGTTCAGAAACACCACCTTGATGCAACCAATATTCATACTGAAGCTCGTATCCACCACGTCCATGTTTCTCACATTGCAACCCTTTGTTGCATCATTATACACTGCAACCTACAAAACAAAAACGTTATACATAAAATTGTTAAACCGTCCACTGATAATTTTTTTCTTAATAACTATTGCCATTCCCGTTAACAAAGCACAAAGCTGACGCCATTTCAACTCATTTCACATGACAAAGGCAACAGTTTTCGTTGCCCAAAACTTGTATTTAAAAAAAGTTGTAATGGGATTTTGTCTTGGCCAATAAAAAAAGGTTTTCTGCATTTTACTTGAACAAGTTTGACTAAATGCGATTTATTTTGGTTTGAGCAGTGGAGTGGAAATGTCGCGAGAACAATGGTCATTCTCGGCGATGTTATCAGTGAATGGTTTAACAATGTCATATTTTATGAATTCTGAATTCTATATTTTTTTATAAACGCTGTAGTATTTAATATATTCATACATATATCTGAATAAAATTATTTTTTCGATGGCTCAAAATTAAGAGTAAAGTAATTGTATGCAGTTTCTAGCTTAAAAACCGTTCTTGAAATACATGTTCTCTACCAAAACTTACAGCGAGTTTTTTCAATGCTCCAACTTATCATAATTTACTGATGACAATCTAGAAAAAATGTTAAGGAATTACAACTTCTAAAACTAAACTGACAAACTTAACTCACTTGAAACAATTTTTTTGGCTCTGCATACAAGCCCACATATTAAACAAGTAAGCTTCAAATCACTTTAAGAATGAAAGTGAATACAACGAATACCTTGAAACTGAACACTTCCTCGTTAACAATAGATACAATATTCGGGTATAGGGCATTTGGTGTTGAGTCAATGACAGCAAGATCCTTCAAACTGAAACAGTAAACACAATATCTTAAGTTACATTTATAATAGAGGCATTTTAGATTCAAATCTACTCAAATGTAGTGAAAAGTTAGCAGTTCATGAACTGAAACATTTTGACAGACATTTTTGCCAATATTAATGCCCTGACAATGATCCAGCAGATGGACCAAAAATATGGAATAAAAAATCGAGTTGCAATAAACCTGTTAGTACTTACAAAAAAAACTCTGGTTACACTGATTGTTCAGTTTAGTTTTTCTTTTTTAGCAAGCATTTTCTAAAAAGAGAAATTTCAACTTTTTGGCGTAAGAAAAAAATTATTTTACCAGGATAACTCAGACAGCCATTCCTTTTCAGGTTTCTTTTTTGCTTCACTTGCGCACATAAGAGAACCATTAAAACTGATCAGCTCCCAACAGTTGTGGCTTCACCAGTCAGATGGTATGAGCCCCTTCGGTTTGCTGACGTCACGGGACCAATTTTCGTAAATTCCATACAAAACCGTGAAAACCGTAAATACAATTAAACACTATTAAATTACTTCCCTCGAATGATAGGAAACTAAATATACAAACCTTGCAGAGACATCAGTTCGATCTTTCATAACAGCAACATGAGCTGCCAGTCCTGGGTTGGCAATAAATACAACAATGACCTCAGTCATGGGCTTGATGAAAACTCTTTTAATATAACATTAGTCAAAGACAACAAAATAATATTATTTAAACTAACGCCCTTTTACTGTGTGTTATAGGACCATGAATATGCAACAACTCAGTAGGTTAATCGGGCAGGAGTGGTTGGCACAGTTGGTAAGATCTCTTCCTTCTAGAAACAAGTTCCTCTATTTGACTCGAATATTTGTCAACCTTCTTTTCCGCCTAAGCTAACTCAGCTTTCCATCCTTCCCGGGTTAGGTAAATGAGTACCAGATACTCCTGGGAGCTAATCTGCAATGGATTAGTGTCCAGTCAAGGGGGAGCCAAAGACTCTCATCCGCTTAACACTACAGAAACCGGAGATAAGGGCCGGTTCCATGAGCCACTTGGCTTGTTAAGGATTTAGCTTTAGGTGAATCAAGGACCCCAAGCTAATGAAGGTAAATATATTGAATCATATGGGCAAAATGAAATTTGTGTGAGCATTTACCCCATGTAATACGAGGATAAAAAGTTACAAAGAGCAAAGCTAATTATCATTGTTTTTAATCTATTTGTAATCACCTAATTACCACTCACTTATTAGTAGAACTACAAGCTTGCTGTTCATCAATCGTTAGAAAAAAACATAAAGTACGTTTATTACCTCCAACAAAAATTTCGGCAAAGTCTCCATTTACTGACGCCACGATGACACTGATACCCCCAAGGTTTGCTTTAAGATCAATTTTCACTTCTTCTTTGTTCTTTAGCTTGACAGCTGCTTTCAATTTTCTCAAACTAGGCTGTTTCCCTTCAACTGTAGGTAAACTCTCCTTGGATGCTTGTTTTTCTGCAGGGACAGCTGCGTCACTAAAACACAATCCTTAGCACCATTAATAGCAATGTAATTGTTTAAGAATATCTCTCACTACCTCCAACACTAGCACCAACAGTAATATCATCATCGTCATCATCGTTAACACCATGATGCAAGTCACAATCGCCAACATTTTCGTTCTGACCTCTATCATCACCATTGTCTTTCCTTAAGTGCAACCATCATTATTATACTGAAATTACCTTGGGGGAAGAAGCTTTTCTGACACTTCAATGACTCGTAGCAAAGCTTCTAAGTGTAGCATGACAGTCAATCGACTAAATTTTACTGCAATTGCTTGTTCTGTGGCTCCATAGGTCGTACGGTACTCGGGTGATTCGCGATCCGCCTGTTAAAAACACTTTATAAACATTTTTGTAACATAGAACAATAATTGATTGATTGATAACTATATTTAAGTGTCAAAACTTTCTAATTGAGGGTTAACCCTCTACTAATAGGGGACACTAAAACTAACATGATTATTATTAACATGATTATTAAGATTTAAATTACTATCTATATCAACTCCAAAAGTGAATCAGTGAATCAGATATGGTGATTTCTGTTCCCTTTAAATTAATGCTAGCAGGTCTAGAAGTATTTGGATTATTTGATTGATCATCCTTATCCTTATTTTTATCTTTACTTAAATATTTCTTAGTTATGTACAATGTCTGATATTTATCTAGGTTTCCTTCCAAATGATTATCATACCAATCTGTTGCACATTTTGCGCTTTTTTTAAGCTTATTAGCCACGGAGGTGATATTTTTGTCAATTTGATATATTTGATGATCACCAGCATACATGGAGATTTCAGAATTCATCTTGTAAGTGATATCATTTTGGAAAATATTCCACAGCAATGGACCTAAAGCGGACCCTTGTGGACAGCCTCGATTCATTGCTTTCCGGTTGCTTGTTATTACAGATCCTAGTTTTATTCTGTTAAATCGCTCTGATAGATAACTGTTCAAGATGTTGATGGTGTTAAATAAATAAATAATAAATAAAATATCTAATGATAACTCCCCTAAGGGGGCTTTTCAGTATCATATTAAAATCCTCCCCTCTCCCAGTTAAGAATCCCAACTGGTAGGAGGCAAACCAGTTGG
>JAOBBB020369818.1:0-10037 GCA_025331005.2 Zoanthus gigantus
ATGGATTAGAGAAAGCCAATTGATTGTTTTCATACAAAAATCCTTCAAAATCGCAAAAGTTTCCGTAAACCAATGGGCTAAACTGCTAACAATGCAGAAGCTAAGTATTTTTAATGTAACACCATCACAAGAGAGATCACCAACTAAGGCTAAAGGGCTCTCTCTGCCCTTACCCACAGATTGTGGGTGTTTTATATCACAGTATCCATCTCCTAGATGAATTGCCTTCACCACAGGTAAGGATTCTCATCTGCCACCAGACAGTGAAAGAGAAAAATTGTGGTGGTGTAACCTACCAACATCCTAGCAATGCTCAAACCGCATTATGGTGCTACACCCAACTCAGCAGAGTTAGATCCTCAGTGGACAATTAAGATGGTGTTAATGTTATGTGGCCAGAAAAGTGAAGTTGCATCTGGGATCATCAGTAGCAAATGTAATCTTGGCACTGGTGATACCCTATCGAGCCAATGCTTTTTTTAATAAGTATTTTGACAAATACTGCATTGGTATAAGAGGACTGGTGTAATTGTAGAAAAGTATTCAGATTTTGAGTAGTAAGGAACATTAACATTTTACAGATGCTTTATTCCATTTTGTTATTATTGTTTTGTTCAAAGATGAAGGTTTGTTATATGGTTTTGGTGAAAACAAGATGGGTCAGCTAGGACAAGGCCATCAAAAAGCTTCAATTACTAGACCAGTGCAGGTAAAAGTTGCAATTATAGTAAATATTTTAACCTAGCTTCTTAAAAGATATGATTAATTATCCAAGCCATACATAAATTATCTAGGCTAATTGAGTTACATATTATGGTTCAAAGCTTAAACAAAAAGTCAGTGGGCTTTTTTGAAAAGACTGCTTTATCCTTTTTTTCTTTGAGGGAAAGAATTTCCATGTACTCTGTGATAACTTGTTTAAAATTAGTTTTTTATTGTTGGGTGGTGTTGGACGGTGTGTGATAAAAATTGGATTGTGTTGGATTCTGGAGACCGTTCATATGAATCCAAGACCATCCAACAATGTTGGGTTTCAGTACCAGGACCCATGATATAAACATGCGAGCAAAAATGTTGGTCGATGTTGGATGAAAAGTTTGAACAAAATCCAACATCGTCCATCACCATCTAGATAACACTGTGCAACATGTTTGATCAAGCTGCTCAAACAGGTTATTATAATAAATAAATACAGTGTGTTGCATCCAACAATCCCAAGTTCAATGTTTGCAAAATAAAGTTTGGCCAACATATTTAATCCATTTGATTGGGCCTTAAGTGGCATTAAGTTATCCTCAAAGAATTCCAGTTTCAATTGTTATAACAAAAAACTATTGCTAACTCCCACTGGCTGAAGGTTACAAGTACCTTTGCACATCAGTTTAATATCTAGGGGGTATTTGAAAATAACTACATTTCTTTACTTATAATCAAGATTATTCATCCAGAAAGCAAAATGATTACCAAGATCAGCTGCGGAATGGAGTTCAGCATGTTTGTTGATGAAAACAACAAGCTATATTCATTTGGAAGTCCGGAACATGGCCAATTAGGGCACAATACAGATGGACAATACTTCGTGTCTGCTAACAAACTAGCCTATGACTGTCAGTTGTTACCTCGACGGATAAATTTATTTATTGAAAGAGGTAGAGATGGTTTTGTAACTCCCATCAAGGATGTGCGCATAACAGATGTTGTGTGTGGTAATAATCATTCTGTAAGTACAATTTTGTTTTTTGTTCGTGTGACTCAGTTATCAGTATAATAATTTGACGTGATACATGCTAAGGGTTAAAGCTAAATCCTTTACAAGCCAGTTGGCCCATGGAGCCGAGCCTTATTTCCAGTTTCTGTAGTGTTAAACAAATGAGAGTCTGACTCCTTCTGGACTGGACACTAATTCATTCATCACAGGTTAGCTTCCCGCAGATGCTGCAGGTACTCATTAATTTTACCAACCGGATAAGGGTGGAAAGCTTAGTGTTCTTCGGTGGAAAAGAAGGTCACTGCGAGTTTCATAGAGGTTTTCAAAACGTGCCCAAAAACTTCTTTAAAACAGCAATTTCTTTTATCCTGTGTCAAATTATAACTTACAGTATATTGTTTTTTTTTTCTGTTACTTCTTTTCGTGTTCTTTACGTGTTTTTTTTTTTTTGTTTTTTTTTGCGTGTTTTGTCTCTTAGTAACTATTAATTAGTACCATTAAGCTTTGGGTGATATTGATATATTGTTTATGTATAAATTTTATTAATTTCTACTTCTTGTGCGTTACCTTTTTTTTCTGATGATCTTATATTTTGGTTGTAACTGTTACATTTAGCCCTTGAGGCTGTCAAAGATGGCCTGGATTCCATTATTTGGTACTTTTTTATTACTGTTTGGGCGAATTGTATTGATATCATTGTTGTTTATGCGTCATAACTGCAGGAGCAACTAAGATGATTACTTTATGGATGACAATGGCAAATTTGAAATGAGGCTGAGGTGATTTTGCCTAGGTGCCTTACAAGGACGGTTTCATTCATTTTCAAAACTTTACAGTTATTTTTCAGCATTGTTTTTAAAGTACAGTATTTTAAGCTGTAGCAACTATTTGGATCTGGATTTGGGAAGAATGACGTTTTGTTGTTATGACATAAGCTTTACGGGATGATAATTTGATTCAAAGTGTTTTTGTTTTGTTCTTCATTCGAAATCACAACAATGGTTCATTTCTACGTACAGATTGCCACGGATGAGAACAAGCGAGTGTTCACGTGGGGCTTTGGTGGGTACGGTAGATTAGGCCACCAACAGCCGAAAGATGAACATGTTCCACGATTGCTCACTTTCTTCAACAACAGATGTAAGTTGGATTACCTTCTAGTTCACTTCGTTCAACAAACGTAATTGTCTTGCAATTTCTATTCCCTGTAAGCAGACATCAAACTACAACAGATTTATTTAGGTGCTTACTTTTGCATAGTAGCATAAGGTAACAACTAAGTACTAACTCGAAGTTATCGTGCGAGAGAGTGGATTGAATATTCCACAAGCAGTATAATGCAGTAATACTGACCAATAAACAATTACCCTGGGAACCGCCTTGCTCACATACAAAACAGGTGGGCGTTGCGGTGAAAAAGACTCGCTTTGAGTTTCATGCCAACAGAAAATACATTAGAGTGAGCATACTCAAAATGTTTGTTCAAAACCATGCATTCATTAACTGTTTATTTAGGTTCTTGTTTATCGTGTTATAAAACGATTATGCTTTGTTTTGAAAGACTGTATGCATTCCAAGGCTATTTATATATTTACCAAACATCATCACACAACAAAACAATGCCAATTTTGGTTCGAAAGTGTGAATATTTAATCGTGTTGATTGCTTTAACATCATAAAACATATTTGACGACAATTTGTACCTATATGCATGCAGACATTTGTGACGATTCTGTAAGATACTAATCGATCATTACCCTTTGTTAAACTGGCGCGTGCACATGAAATGTCTCATTTTTCTTTTAGACAGGTCTGCAAAAAACGTGAAGACAAAAGGAGTTGAACTCTAACTACATAATAAATTGAGGAATATCGAAATATTGTAGAAAAGATCGTTATTGATTTTTATTATTTTTCGTTCGTGTTTTCGCTTGGTTGGCGGTCTAGTTGTTTGGTCCATATTTTGGTCAATTCCGTCTTCATACAGTTTGTATGGCGTTTGGCAATGGATGGTCAGATGAAAACAAAGGGTGCAAAAAGTATCACGGTTTGTAAGTGCGGGTATTTGTTTTTAATTATTTTTCATTTTATCAAGCTCAGAAGGTTTGAATTGGTACATATATAAATAAGTTCTTCAAATATAAACAATTCAAAGGATATACGAGAAGCAAAGAAATAAAAAAAAATGAAGTGGTGGAAAAACTAGAGGGGGACCTTAGAACCACCCACAGACCTAGTTCACCTAACTGGTTACGTATTTTTGCAGCAATCGAAGCTTTATATGCTGGCTCGACATACTCAATGGCAGTTAGCATGAATCAACTTTTCTTCTGGGGTCAGACTAAGTTGTCAGGGGAGGCAACCATGTACCCCAAACCTGTACATGACCTGATGGGATGGAAGATACGCAGTGCAGGTTGCTCGTAAGTTGATTTTTGTAATGTACTTATCAATTTAAGAGAAAAAAAACGATCCATTTCAATGTAAATTTAAATTTTCTGGGGAGATCAATTATTTTAAAACATTCTTCAGAACAATCAGAAAGACAAACTGTATCTGAACCGTGTAAATGTTTATAAATGTGAAAGACCTTATCCGTTCTTGGGGCGGGTGTGGTTGGCGCAGTTGGTAAGATCACTGCCTTCCGACCACAAGGTCCCCAGTTCAATTCCCGGCTCTGACGAGATTTGAACTGATTTTTGCGACTTTCTTTCCCGCCTAAGCCAAGTCAGCTTTCCATCCTTCCAGGGTAGGTAAATGAGTACCAGCGTCTGCTGGGAGCTAACCTGCGATAGTTTAATGTCCCGTCCAGGGGGAGTCAAAGACTCTCATCCGCTTAACACTACAGAAACGGGAGATAAGCGCCCGCTTCATGGGCCACTTGGCTCGTAACGGATTTAGCTTAGCTTATCTGTTCTTAAATGTTTTTTTTACTCGTGTGCTGAAATGTCGGGTTGTCTCCCCAATATAACAAGCATGACAGCTGGCACATGGAAATTTGTAAGCAACACACGAGCGGAATCCATTAGGGATAAGATCTTTCACATTTTAAAAAAACTGCCAATTTTTCATGAAGAAAAAGCAAAAACTATGCTAATATTATTACAAGAAAAATTAGAAAAATTACGGAGACGTCTCTGCATGCGTTTGACTCAAAAACCAACCTATGTAAGGCAGTTTAAAATGATAATTCTTAACATCAACAGCCTATGATCTTAAAATCAAAGAAGCTTTACACATCCTTTGGGAAAAGCCCACACTTAATACCCAAGTTATTATTAAGTTTTTATTCCAACAGGCCTCTCTTTATTTTTACTTCTTGAACATTGTTATTTTAATCACATTGTTTAAGCTAGTTTAAGACATGCAGTTCTTCACACACTTGCCTTAGCACTGACGAAAGCAGGGGTTTCTTCTAAAACATATATGTAAAATATTTAAATTTACATTGGAATGAGTCGTTTTTTTTTTAAATTTTGTACAAGTCTGCTTTTGAGCCGTACTTATATAATCTTGTTTACAATCCTTTAAAAGCACACTTACGGAATACTGTCGCACAACGTAGTCTCGTTAATGCAAGTTGACGCTTCTTTGACTATTTGCATCATGAATCAGGAGTGTTTTTTGTTTATGATATAAAGTCAGTATTTAACTGTATCATTTTCTGTTGACAGAAATTTTATTTTTCATTTGTAAGTCTAGACTATGCCTTTAGAAGAATTACAAGATTATAGCAATCTCCTTTTGGTTGAGGTCAGTTCGTTGAATGTTTGATTCCCTGTCGTTGGTGTGTTGTTATTTCTACTGACCCCGCTTCCCTTTTTCTATGTAACTTAAAAGTTATATTTTCAAATTACTTGTATAAGCAATCGTGCTGTTTTTATGTTACAGGAAAACAAGCATAGTGGTTGCTGCGGATGACAGTGTTGTTAGTTGGGGACCGAGCCCTACATACGGAGAGCTGGTAAGCAGAACTTCGGTAGCCTCCTTGTTGAGCAAGGAGAGATTGTAATATACACTTATTGAATGCTTACGAGGAAAATATCTGTTTTGCTTCCCGACAATCTCAATGTTAGATGCTTCCTGAGGGGGCAGTCACCACCACCACCATCATCATCACCATCACCACCACCATCATCATCATCATCATCATCATCATCATCCAATTTTGACCCGGTTTTATTCCCGTAAACGGGGGTGGCCGGATTTACCCCACCCTAACAGCAATCTCTCCAACTCCCACTCTCCATTTCCTTGATTCACGGCATCCTCCTTCTCCAAACCAACACTCTTGCTCTCCTTCTCCACTTGCAGTCATTAAGTGTTTTGTTATATGGCATAAACAAAATAAATCACAATTATTAAAACAAAACAAATTTAGTACAAGAATGAGAGTGGAGATACAGTACAAACGTACAACAGTCCTTGTGGCATTTTGAGTGTTTTTGGAGTCTTCTTCTGCAAGGAGTTTTCTAATTTCATTTTTTTAATATAAGAAAAACGTTTCTCTGGGGACTGTTTTTTTTTTTTTTTGTTTTTGAATGAAAACAGTCAAAATTGCAAAACACGAACTTTTAGTACGCGCGACCACAAATTTTCTCGCCGAATTTTCCCATGCTCAAAAGTGAGAGCGCGACAGGAATGATCATCGGTTGGTCAACAATTGTCGAGATGTTGACCAGCCTAGGAATATTTGATTTGAACTCAGTGAGACGTGCATTCGAGTCGAAAATGCACTAGCTATATAACAGTGGTGGTTAGGACTTTAATTGTCTTTGATTTGATGATAATTGTTGGGGGTCGATGGTGGTGTTATGGAAAAAGAGATTTGTAGATCTAAACTGTACAGTGAGAAGAATCTTTGGAATTTTCGCGGAAAGTACTGACGCAAATTTTCCTTGGCTGCTTAGCCAATTCTGATGTAATTTTTTAATCTCCTTCAGGGCTATGGACTTAAAAAGGGAGGCCAGAAATCTTCAACCATTCCCAAAATCGTAGAACCACTCGAGGGAATTTTCATTGAGAGCGTCGCGTGTGGCTGTGGTCACACTATGCTGATTGCACGTGATGATCAGTTTGGTGATCGAGAAAAGCTTGACAGACTACCAGTGTATGATCCCTCGGCATCGTGATCATCCTAAAAGGTTTCTACTTTACTACATCATTACTGAAACCTTTTATTAAAGTCTAAAAATAACGACTTTTAAAGGCATTTTGATAAAAAAAAAAAAAAAAAAAAGACATCATAACTTAGTTCATGAAACCAATCAGTGTCGACATTAAACAGTTCTTTTATGCATTAATTTTTCCGCGATGGTTGTACTTTATTTTTAAAACAATATTAAGACATCGAGGACGAATGAGGTACGCGTCATTACTCTACGAGGCAAAATGCCGAACGGTCAGTTTACGCTATCTCATTGTATCACTTGACTTGTCACACGAAATGTTAGGAATAACTTGGTGAAAGTTTATCTACATTGGATTTTGTGTCCACTTTAGTCATGGAGTAGCTACATGCGCTGTTAGGGCGCCTTTTATTTTTTTATATTCTTGAATTGTGATAGACAAAGTTTCTAAATTTTGTATCGGTGTTCTGGAAAATGCTTTATGCGTCAGATGACTGACCCATATGCAATTAGGTTTTTAACTGCAAATAAATTTAGTCGTAAAAAAAGAAGGGAAAAAAAGATATAAATGTAAATCCAGGGAACTTAAAGGCAAAATTAATCCTCACCATTCATTCTTACTCTCTTTGTTGTTTAGTATCCACATCCTGGTCTTGCTGAAAGCTCGAGAAAGCACAGAGTTTATTAAAGTGGAAAGCTACAGCTTACGCACACACAATGTGTTGCAAAGTTGCTGGGAGAAAGTAGCGCAAATCGAGTCATCTCATCTCAAGTAAAACAATGCTCTCCTAATATCGTTTCATTTTTGTTAAGTTTCAGTCATGAAGATATGGTCGTGTTACTGCAACCAGAATTCCCAACCAGACATAGTCTTACCCAAGATGGCAGATGGCGAATTCTCTGCTCCACTCTACCGGATGTAAATTTAAGCTTTACGTTTATTCTCTTTTGAAGTAGTATAATTGATGTAAATTGGACTAGAATGCTCTTGATTATCATAGTTTAGATTAGAAGAGATGCAATTAAAGAAATTAGATAAGATATAAACATCTAATAGATTACATTACCAGTTAATGTTCAAAATCAATTTATTATTTAAGCGCCGTCTTCGTTTGCTTTGGTACACTGCTGCACTACCCAAAAACGAAGTAGTAGTTTACTGTCGACTTCTTTTTATAGTTTATTTTATCTGGCATAAGAAGAATTTCTTACTATTATTTAAAGTGCATAATAAGAACAGGAGTGATTTTCCATCGAATTTCCTCCTTTCTGATTATAAATTCATTAGGAAATGCTGACTAATACAATTCCTAAATGGAATTCGTATCAGTATGTTTTTTGTTTCGCATGATTGAGCTGTAAGCGAACTATCTTTGAGCAACTTTTTATAGAATCGCATAGTACAGATGGTACGCGCGCTCTGATAGGCTGAAATCCGTTCGGACCAGTGCAGAATTTTTATGAATTTTCCTGTGCGCGAAGTTTGTAGTTTTTTGCCATTTGTGCTGTTCGATTTCAGTAAAATAGGTTGCCTGACTCGTGTATTCCTCATTAAATTCATGCGTAAAAAATTTTATTCAATCGCCTTGCGACTTCATGCCGTATTATTGGTTTTACTCTTGATTTTTAACATGGAATACCGTCTTGAGGCAACCAATTTTTGTGTAATATTGGAGGTACCGATTCCAGAGACAGTATTATCTGATGCATAACTTATGGATTAATTGTGCTATGTGGAAGATAGTGATTTAAATAATGATTCAAGTGTCAGCTATGAAAAACAACACTACATGCTCAAGGCCTCATCTTTTGCGACCAGTCATGTTGCTGGTTGTGATTTGAAAGTTAGATTTATTTAAGATTTACTGCTTCAGTGACGTTTTTAGCTGATCTTTTTGCTATAACGTTTGTTAAGTTTGACGTGGAATTTTTTTTTTGTTTTGTTTTATTTTGCCACTTTACAGATATTTATATTCGCGTTAATTTGAGTTCTTTTTCGCTTTGTGTGGTCTCATTTCACGGACTTAAAACACGTTCAGACAAATTTTATAGTTATCCAAATTCTTAATTCTTTCATATTTGTTAAGCGAATCAATGAAACATTTTTATCAATATAAAGTAAAAGTTGGCTCTATAAACAGCAGGAGACAGAGTTTCTAAATACAAATTTGTTTAACTTTCGCTCAGTTATGAAGAGCTAAAGTCGCTCATTTAGAGGTGTGCGAAAAGGTTTAAGTTATATGCCTATGCATTTCACCTGTTATTTGGTCACATAATAAACCATTGCAGCTTAGAAACCCTTCAAATTTCCCCATTTCTTCCCACAAAAGCCAATTGTCCAGCTACAAACTGAAGTCAAATCTCTAACTGTATTTACATTGTTCCATCGTAACGGCATTTCGAAAATGCATTTAATTTCTATTCTGATGGATGAAACAAGAACAAAATATATAAAGAAAAAGAAATATTTATTTTATCAGAATTTACAGACTTAATGTCATGCATTTACTTTAAAGAGAAAGCGTTTATTAAAAAAAATAATTACATGAAAATATAAAACTTTTTAGTGCATACTGTATGATCCGGGTCTTCGATTAAGCTAGTCTACTGTCATTTTGCCTCTAGTAAATAGTTTGAGATTTTACGGGTGTTTTTTTTTGTTTGTTTTTTTATTTTATTTTTTTTTAATTATTATTATTATTATTTATTTATTTTCAGTCAGATTTGTTGGTCGTTTACACACCAGCCTGTCTGTGAAGTTTAGTTGTTGTTTGGTATTGTCAAGTTTCCTAACATCCGTACTCGTAAGAAACGTTGGAACGAATAAACGTCAACCAACCTACACCTATAGCCTTTGTAATCTTGCTCGTAACTATTATTTATCGAACATAATGAATGGGACTTTAAGATGCGAGGACGGTAACGATGACGCGAACGGCAAAGAACAATAGCCTTAATTACTGAATACAATAGTTGCACGCTGGAATGCAGCGAGCGGGCCACCTGTTTGTCGTCGTCTTCAGTGATACGCCGCGGAAAGCTCGCTTTTGGGGTTCTGTGAACAACGTGAACGTCAAACAACAAAATTTGACAATCTTTGTTTGCCTTCGAGGCTGAACGGAAAAAGGCCTTTCCGACAAACTTCAGAAACTTCAGAATCGCGCAGCCCGTATTATAACTTTTTCAAACTATGACACTAA
>JAOBBB020369829.1:0-10035 GCA_025331005.2 Zoanthus gigantus
GACTCTTTGGATAGCAAGATCATTTATTATGTTCTTATATAAACTTGTGAACAGGCTGGAGCTAACCGAACAAGGACCATTTGATCACAAACGGACGATTTTCTGTTTTTAACTTCCAAACATGTTTTGAAAGTTCAGTGTCGTTTTGGTATGTTTTGTTTCGTAGTGATTTTACGTGGTTTCTGTTCCGTGTCTTAAAATTCGTTCGCAGTAACACCTATGTACGTTTGTATTTTGTCATTATCTGTAGTTGTCACTTCGGCGTGGTAGACCACACTTTTTGATAAACATTTTTTGTCGGCAGGACATTCACTAGGACGTCTACAGTTGCAAGTGATTGTATTGTTTTTCTGAGTTTGTCACGGGTGGTTATTACGGTTAAGTATCTTCTTGTTGTGTATGTCCACGAAACTCTTCATGTTTTCTGTATATCTGTAGTGTAGCTCATTCTCACGGTGTGGCGGTTGAAAAGGGCGTTAAGTTTGCTGTTAGGCGGAATTAGCACATGTTTGTCCATAAGAAGTAGAGCGTTGCGCACAATATTAGTTTTTAAGGTCTTACTAAAAGGAGGATCCTACCAAATAACTGCGATTGCGTTGTCTTTTTCGTCTTGTGCTGATGTTAGAAGGATGTTCTTACTTTAAAGTGGCTTCAAAGTTGCTCTGCCTTAAAGCGTTATTATAAAGAGACGCAGCATTATCACGAGTTTCTTTGGTTCAAGATAATAAAGAGTTTAAGTGTGTATTAACTGAGACAGGAAGTTGGCGTATGACAGAAGGTGGGTGGTTTGAAAGTCGGTTGATGAAAAGTGGTTCGTCGTTTGGTTTTCTGTACGGTTTATATTGTACCGTTTGTTATGTCAGAAGTTAAGTCTAAGAAGTTAGTAGTTAGTTGGTTAGATTGTGCAGTTGTTTTAAGTCCGAGGTTACTAAAAACTTGTATTAGTTCTTTTCTAGTTTTGACATTAAGTCTGCCGGACTTTTTGTTTAGCACTGCAAGACCGTCATCGTGATAAAGACCTATATGTCGATGCCAAATTTATCTTGAAGTTTTGAAAGAATAAACAAGCCGACGAGTTCACAAATTTCTGCTCCTTCAAAGCTGCCCATTGTCACATCAAATGCATTAGATGAGCACGTTTCACTCACGTATGATTATCATAAAACACAAATGACTTTCTAGCATGTTTGATTACCCTAATATCGCGTTTGGAAATAGTGCTGTATTGTTTAGGCCATTCAGTAGATTGGCCAAGCAGAGATTCAGATATGGAGTGGTAAAAATCCACGATGTCAAAAGATATAAATTGTTTTCTATATTCTTTTCCGGAACATGTTTAAAGGAGGAAATAGCGTCTGTAGAGTTTCGCCATTGATTCAAATGTGTTTGATCGTGGACTTTTGTGCCTATTTTATCCAAGATGGGCTTGCTTACTCTGCCAAGATCGCTTTAACCGGGTTAATGAGGCGACATCAGGATAATTTTCAAAGTGAGGTTTATAATCTTTTTTAAAAAGTAATAACTGCTGGTGATTCAGTCATAGGATTAACACGGTTTGATATTTCCAGTTCGTCGGCGAGACATTTCAGTTCCGTTTGGAGATCAGTAGTGTATTCAACAGCATGTTTGTAAGACAAGTAATTTTTTATAGTCTCTTGATGGGCTCTTTTCTGCGGGAACAAAAACGTTTGCTGATGATTTTGTTTTTCTTTTGTCGCATTGGAGTTCTTGCATGAAATTGTTGTTCACATGTCTGAATTTCATATTTTCGATGATCTTAGCAACATCATCTTCAAAAGGCCTTAATTTAGCGATAAAAGGAGCACTTAATTTTGATTTGAGAACAAATCTAAATATATATATATAAATTATATATACATGTGTGTATGTGTGTGTGTGTGTGTAAATTTGACTTGATTGCTATTAATTAATATTGCTTTAACTACTGTTACTAATTTGTTAAAGGTAACATTAAATAGTGTCATTTTGTACAATGACATTTTCATTAAATGTTGGTTTATTGTGACCCAGAAATGATGCTGCACTTATCAGGATAAATATTTCAATAACACTTGGATACATTACGGCTGGTACGTTTACTGATAAAATCTAAGTTACTTTCATTGTAACAATTAAAATTAATTGATGTTAAAAGTGTTATCTACAAGATTGAATTCAGATAAATATGCAAAAAAAGACCGAAAAGAGTAAGCGAAATTAAAAAAAAGGAGCAAGTCTACTACTGAAGATACTACGGTTTAACGGTTTTTATTTATCACGAATTCAGAATTACATATAAGAAAAGCAAATATAAGAATTACAGGATTACAACCCTAAGGGGTTAGACTAGCAATCGTGCACCCTAAGTTATTTACAATAGTCAAAAGGTGCTAATGTAAAGCGGTAACGTAAAGCAAAATCAGATATTATTGTTTGCAGTTACTAGACAAAAGTATTGTGGGCTCAGCAAAGATTATTGTAAAAAGTCACATTCTTACATGTACAATCGAAGAAACAAAGAAACTTCTCTTAGCTCCTCCTTGCTTTGTCATTGTCTCTGGGCGGGTTGATTCTCCATTCCAATCCTGTTTACATATGTTTATTGGCTTACAGGCCATCACAAAGTTTTATTAAAATGTTCTTTTTTTTCTCAGATTTTTTGATATTGCTGTATCACTACAGTGACGTGGGGGATATGTTCACCATAATTCATCACTTAATGGCAATGCTAGCATATTGTTTTGTTGTGGTAAGAACAATCAATAATTAGTAAGTCTATCAGAATAATCAACAATCAATCTTAAATCTGTCAACATAATCAACAGTCGATCAGTTGGTTTACGCTGATAAGAGTTGTTGCCGGACCCAGCGTTCTAGCCCTTTATTTCATTGAATAGTAGATATGTAGAAATGTAAATAGTAGATAAGGATATATTTTTATTGTTATAATAGACTCTTAATTATATATTTATTGTATTTTTAGCCCTTTAATTCAGTTCATTCTGCAATGTGGCAAATAAACGGTATTTATTATTTATTATTAATATTATGTATTGTGAGGTGTTTTAAATATGACTGGAGGAACACAAATGCACTCTTCAAGGTACTAGGTTTTTATCATTCAAGTGGATATTCTGAATTGCTGCTAAAGAGAGCATGATCAATATTGTTTGTCCAGTTCCATTTGCTAAGGACACTGAAGTATTTATTGACTAAAGACTCAGCAATCTACCAAGCATCTGGGATTGGTTGTTACAATTAAACAGGATTAAGCACCTTTTAGACAACAATACTCTGATTTTCTATTTATTAATAATTGTTTTATAGCCCCATTGTTTTGGGGAAGGCATAACTACACCAAATACCCATAGATAAGTTTTAGATAGTATAGAGTTGTGCAGCTGAGCCAGTCTTAGGATGAAAATAGTTTGATCATCTTTCTGAAAAATCGCTGGAAAATATCAGAAAAATTAGATATTGAATATAAGTAACGAACTAGACCCAGAGTATGTATTGAAAGATACCTACGTGAGTCAGTCCGCAAGGATTGGGCTTTTGCCTTCTTTATTTTATTGAAAACCATTTCTTGAAGTGCAAACCAGGAAAATGTGATATGTTTTTTATTCAGCTGCATCCTTAACTACAATTCAACAGCCATGAACCTACTTCAGAATGTGAAATATCTTTGAAGATACCAGAAGAATTATATTTATATCGGTCAAACCATTTTCCATTAGTTTTAACTATGGAAATGTCAAGAATTAATAGGCTGGAAGATCGATTAGATAATCCTTCGCAGATTGTAAGTTTAGATCATCTCATTATTAGCTTCAGTATAATCATTTTCATTCGTTTTGTATAATTTATGCCTCACAGTACGGTCTGTATAGGGGTTTAAACCAACCAAAATTGTCCTTTGTAAGTTTGACTGAGAATCGAGAATCGCATTCTAAGAAAAGTTGCTCCCTGTACATTGCTGTTGTACACGAGAGCATTTGTTATTTTAAAAGACTTAAGCTGTAACGTTGTTATGTCTTACTCTACGGTCTGTATAATAGAGTTTAAACCTCCCTAGCGTCTAGAACGCTGTGATGACGGTACATTCGACTTAGAATCGAGAATTGTATTCAAAGAAAAGTTGCTCCCTGTACATTGTTGTTGTACAAGGAAGCATTCATTATCAGGACTTAAGCTGTAGCGTTGTTATGTCTTAGAATGAAAGAAGAGAAAACAATTGTTAAGCCCTTGGCGGGAATCGAACCGAATTAAGATACTTGTTGTTATGTCTTACTCTACGGTCTGTATAATAGAGTTTAAACCTCTCTAGCGTCTAGAACGCTGTGATGACGGTACATTCGACTGAGAATCGAGAATTGTATTTTAAGAAAAGTTGCTCCCTGTACATTGCTGTTGTACACGAGAGCATTCGTTATTAAGACTTAAGCTGTAACGTTGTTATGTCTTACTCTACGGTATGTATAATAAGGTTTAAACCTCCCTAGCGTCTAGAACGCTGTGATATGAGAATCGAGAATCGTATACTAACAAAAGTAACTCCCTGTACATTGTTGTACCAGACAGCATTCGTTATCAAGACTTAAGCTGTAACGTTGTTATGTCTTACTCTTCGGTCTGTATAATAAGGTTTAAACCTCCCTAGCGTCTAGAACGCTGTGATGACGGTACATTCGACTGAGAATCGAGAATTGCATTCGGAAAAAATTTGGTCTTGTGTTATTTTATCCTGTAGTACTTTGCTCCTATACAAATCAGTATCCGTTATCAAGACTTAAGCTGTAAACTGTAAGCAGATGACTCACAGTTATGCATTACTTTGCAGCCTACTGATAAAAAAAATAATTCTCCTTTGAATTATTAGATTTTTGTATCAACCGTGCAAAGCACTCTTCCGCCCATTATTGCTTATGTTTTATAACTATCACATTCACATAGCGACCTCATATCCTACGTCCATATTGGCAATAACCACAGAAACGAGTCTTACTCTTCCTACTATTATTTTTTAACAAACATAAATTATGCTTCATGCCTGGCCGATCTGCTACGGACCACATGCCCGCCATCCGATTCATCGTCCACCACTCTCGCAATTTCCCCCGTAGTCAGCACCTAGTACATTACTGAAGTGCTTCTACCTCAAAGTCGTCTGTGATAAAAATAATAAAAAAATATTTGATGACATTTCTCTGAAAGGGACTATTAAGTGTCTTGTTAAAATCTCCGTCGTCCCTAGTTAAGAATCCAAATGGTGGTAGGCAAACCAGTTGTCTATTTTCAAACGTATTGTATTTGTCCCTGTGATCACCAGAGACAAATCCGCTCAGGAAGCCCGAGTCCGAGATTTAATCTCGGGCTATCTGCATCCGAATTCCCAACTCTGATCACTAAGCCACGCTAACTGAGATAAACCAACCCTCTAGAAAATCCGCCATTGCATGACATCCAAGCTGGTTTATCTTTCAATGGTAAGGAAGAAGTGCACCTGGTTCCATTTAATGTTGGAGTTAGCAACGATGGTATTTGAATGCAGGACTTCCATCTCAATTGCATGCATCGTCAACAACTTGATGATGGCAGTTTGCAAACGTGCCCTGGGAGTCAAGCTCTTGTTACCAATTTGTGTATTCTCCTTACAGTTGAAAAAGTTAATGATCCTCTTAGATTTTATCCTCTTACAAAAATTGTTGCGGCTTTTCTTTCTATTTCTGATCAGATCACAAGACTTGAGTTAATTCAAAGACCTGCTATTGTTAAATTTGTATGCGTGGAGTGGATTAATAGACTAGTTTAAAGGGTATCTTAGGATCTTTTGTTTATATTTCTATCTGTCAAACTGCTTTGATCCAATGTGTTCGTTTATAGGTATCTTTGATTAACGCCGTCAGTATCACGGCAAGCAAGAAGTGTCAAGAGGTTGAACATTATGTACAAACAGCAGATAACAGGATATTAAGTGTAAAGGTAACTCTTCTTGCTTGTTTTTGCCAATGTCCTCATTGGTCGATGGACATCAAGAACGATCTTGGTTATGTGCTAAGTTTTACGTAGCGGCGAAGGCAAAGCCTTAAGAAAATGAGCAGGAATTGAATCCGTGACCTCTGCCACATTATTTCAGTGCTGTTGTAGACCGTTGGAATACGCAGTTGCTGTTTTATGTGCGGTTCAGTGACAATTGTAATTGTACAACTACTAATTCATTTACGGAATCAGTAAAATGATTTCCCAACATCTAAAACTTCACTGTTCAGTTGGTAAGAATACAACACCAACATCCCCGAACTCTAAATTGCTTGCTTTCGACAAGGGCGACCCTAGTCCAAATTTCGTGCCGCTACGCAGAAAATGTTTAGTTCGTTGCAAGGATAGCATAGTGGCTGCCCGGTACAACAGTTTAGCAGGGCCATGTCGGTCAGCAAACTGGTTTAAAGTTCTGACGCTATGTGGGGGCACTCGCTGGAAATTTACAGAAAGGGTTCGTCAGCCACCCGGAAAACCTGGAAATCCTTGAATTTCGGAATTTCCTGGAATTCCTTGAAAATGAATTTTTTTAGAGCGACCTCGAAAAATCCTTGAATTTTAAGTTTGCAGTCCACTTAGTGTAATTTCTGCGGATAGACTGATTGTTTTTAGTCATAATTTTTGTTCTTTATACATCACTACTCTCGATCGTGCATCGCATTCTAACTTGTAGTAGTCTCGATTTGAAAATAAAGTACTGGATGCAACTGTATTTGCGCATGTGCGCGTTTTAGTTGATCGTATAACGTAGGTTCTCAGGTTGTAACATGGTTTTGGCGTCGCGCGTTCAAGTAATATATTCTTTCGTGGTTCCATTGTTCCATTAACATTGTAACAAATTGTTGTATATTTTTTGTAGTTTTTCTGTTGCTTTAAAAAACATCAGTGTGCATGTGTCAAAAAATATTTGCAAGAAAGTTCGTTTTTTGGTGTTCAAATTGACTTTATCTCAGTGTCTCCCGTATATCGAGACCTTGAAAATGTTTAGCACACCTGAAAATTACTTGGAAATGTCCTGGAATTTTGCTTTCAGCAAGGGGAAGAACTCTGCACAGAAACTTTGGTTCAATATGGTTTGTGTCATGTTAGATACGCAAATTTTCGCCAATTTAGTGCCTTGTTTTCGATCGATTAATTAATTATTGATACGTTTGTATTTTATTCATTGAAAATTGTCAGGAATGTGCACGACTGGCGTACTAATACGCGTTTGTAGTTTCTTCCTACTTGCACGAATTGTCTCCATCATCTGCCATTAATAAATTACCCTAAACATGCAAGATCTTCGATCGCTTTTTTATTCTCTGATTACCTTTGGCTTTCCTTGACTTAAACCGCGGTAATAACCTCGAAAATAAATTCGTAACGTAGGGGCGCATGGTCGGCGCAGCTGCTTTCCGACCAGAATGTCCCAGTTCGATCCCGGCTCTGCCGAGATTTGAAAATTTTTGTGACCTTTTCTGCTCAAGCTAACTCAGCTTTCCATCCTTCCGGAGTAGGTAGATGAGTACTGTCAACGTCTGCTGGGAGCTAACCTGTGATAGATTAGTGTCCCGTCCAGGGGGAGTCAAAGACTCTCAGCCGCTTAACACTACAGAAACCGGAGATAAACACCAGCTCCACTGGCCACCTGGCTCGTGAAGGATTTAGCTTAATTTCATAACGACGTTTTTTACTCTTCTATTCTGCAGAAACTCTTTGTTTCAGAAACTGACATTTCAAGTAATGAAGTATCCACGTCACTGGAAAGTGGTGTCCATGTTCACGGACATCAACGGACAGATTTTACCAACAGTTCTTGCGCCATTTGTCACAGCGCGCCGGTGACGAGAGCTCTACTGCCATGTCGACATGCCTGCGTATGTGGAGATTGTTTCTCAAGACTGAACAATTGCCCTCTGTGCCGTGAAACTATCCAGTCTTACTTCAAGGTTCAGGAGGAACCCTTTCCTCAACAAGTGGATCCCGAGGCTAGTGAGCAGCTCGATAGGATGAGTGTATGGGAAATTGCACGGGGAATATTCAGTGTTCACTGATATTAATGTTACTTGTTTATATCCTGTCTTTGAACACTTAACATTGGCGAGTATAATTCCGATAATTCTAGCAACTAAACAGGACGAACTATGGTGAATTTGAAGTTAAAGAAAGAAAACTAGAAAAACAAATATTGTTTACACGTCATATAAAATAAAGATACAATCGAGCTACTTGTTATTAGTTCCAGACCCCAGCCGTTCCCATCATTAGATTAGGGACTTTAAGCAAGGAGAACTGCAACACCGACGGCAAAGAACAATAGAAAATACAATTCCTGCACGTTGGAATGCATCGGGCTGAGCACCTGCACGGAATTATCGCTAAAATTAGAACGTGAAAAAACCTTTTTGGATCTGTCGGACCTACAAAGACGTTATAACAAAAATGCTTTTAGTAATTGTTTAGTTTCATGGAGAAACATTCCATCGTTTTCTGCTCACAGAATTCAAGGCGGAGAAAACAAAACCCTAATCAGCCCGCACAAAGAAAAGTGCTAGCCAGAAATGTGATTTTTCTGAGCCGTCATCGTTGCCGTTCTCGTTGTCGTTGCTTAAGTCCCTTATTGTATCCTGGTCGGCAGTTGTCGTGTCAGTCGGTTTAAAACTTCCAGGAATATCTAGGAGTAGTTTTTGATCAAAGCTCTTTCAATTTATGAGCATGTAAATTGAAAGTCCACCTTGTTCACTAATGGAATATAGTTAAGGTCAGGCAGTATTAGCTGTCGAGGTCACAAACGCTTTTCTTCATGCCTTTGTTACTTGTCTATTGGACAACTGTAACTTGCTGCTCGCTGGGATACTAAAGTATTTTTAAGCACTTTTCCGAAAGCGTTTTTGGTCAACTCTTCTTTTTTTTTCTATAATACTTTGAAATTTGAGAAGTTTCTTCCATCTTTGTTCATGTCCTGAAGGGGACTGGTAATAGCTGTAAAAGACGTCATTCTCATCCTAAATTTATCTAAAATCTATAAAAATAGAAAGTGAAGACAGTAATGGGTGAACATCTACATGAACTCGTCGAATAATGGCAATTCCTAAAGCTGATAGCTATCCGGGAATGCTTTCTGTTTCAAATTAAGCCTGCAGACAACTCCGCTCATCGAATGCTTTTTGACTCACGGATACTCCGTAGGAGTAGCAGTGAGTTGCAGCTGGGAATTTTTCATTTGTATAAAATTTTGTGAACAAGATCGAGGTAAGTAAACAGTGGAGTTGGGTTCCAAAGTTTTTGACTTTTGTCAATACATGGACGTTCGTTTCTCAGGCCAGTAGTTAGTAAAGTGAAGGTGGGAATGACACTGCGAAAACACCGAAGTAAGCATATTGACTGCGGATCCGAGGAGGATCTTGGCAGTTATTTGAAAATGACAGGTTAGCCATCCTTTGAAATAATAGAAGCAAAATCATATCCTATTTCCGAGCTAGGAAACATTTGTGTATCCCTGGAACTTCTACCTCTTAGGAAAAAGAGCTTTTGTATAGGCAAGAAAAAATTGAAAGTTGTAGTAATTCAATAATCTTAAATAAAAATTGGAACCTCGACATTGCATTTTAGTTCAAAATGGTAAATGACTTAATGCACGGATGAGATGGCTCATAAGGAGACCTTTGTTAAAATTTAGTAATTCATAATTCTATTCACTTTGACTCCGGATCATTTTAACATGATCTAATCTTTCCCAGCCTCAAACTCCTGTCATTTCAGTTGCTCAAACCTTGTAAAATTAATTAAAGGTAGAAATTATTGCGCCTGTCGGATCCTCGCGTCGATAGCCTTAACCACAGGCTGCCCAAGTTGGAAATTAGTCATTAAAAATTTCCCATACAAAGTCTTACAAAATTTAGTCAAAATTTCATTAACAAAAAAAATTGAAAATAACGTTCACCTACCTTGAGTTCGCCTTGTGTTTGTCTCTTGTGTGTATTTTGGGCACGATTGGAGGTGTTTTAGAGGGAT
>JAOBBB020369840.1:0-10035 GCA_025331005.2 Zoanthus gigantus
CAAGGTCATTGACCGCTGTTCCCAATGGTCAAAAAGATTATTTTTAGAAGCGTGGCACTCAATTCGCGAACCGAATGCCATTAATGAACACATTTATTTTACATTCCTGACATTTACAAGGCCCTCCAGTGGTAATCCCAAGTGACATTTCTGCGGCTCTTTTTAAAAGCACCCGTTTGCATTTGTAAAAATCGTTATATAAATTTTTAGTCAGTGACAACAATTTTTATTTCTTATTATCATGCCTGACTACAACTATGGTATTTTTAAAGTTGCACAAATTTGCTAAAAGTTGCTCCAAACGCCAAATATTGCTCAAAGCTGCGGAGCACAATTTGGAGATAATCCTCTAAGCAATGGTATTGCATGCGCGATAATTTACTACATGCTTGTCAACAGCTCATTAAATTGGACCCAAAATGGCCTCGCTAGTAGCGGTTAATGCCTCCTTAGTATTAGTATTTAAGGGGCTCAAAGAGCCAGGGCGCGCGACGCTTTAAGTTGCATACAATGCCGTTCTCATTCCAGGTTTTTGGCCAGTCATTGCGTCCTAAAAGCCGTTGCTTCTTGAATCTTAAAATCCCGAATGAGTTTGAGTGTTAGCAGTGACGGATAGCTGTTTTTGCCTTATTAGGCCTGATCAGCACGTTGGAGCTATAAACAAGTTCTGGTTGTCATGCCCAAGAGCCCTGTTACGTTGAACTACAAGTAGAAACCTTTTACTGTTGTTGAGCCCCTATGGATAACTCTCAAAAAATTGGGTTGGGGTGTGCGGACCGCCCGTGGTTTCCCAAAAGCCTTACCCTCTCTATGACCAAAATCAGTGATTAGCCTTTAAATCAATACCATGTTTCAGAGCAAAGCTAATACCCTTGAACCTAACAGTCTTGATAAAAGCAACAAAGCTTACTAATATTTAACTTTGCCTTGGCCTCTCCACTTCTCACTACGTTTTAGAGAGTTGAAGAGCGATCGCAAAAATTCCCTCTAAAACACCACTAATCGCGCCCACAATACTCACAAGATATTCACACAAGGTAAACTCGAGGTAGGTGAATTGTATTTCCAATATTTTCGTTGTTGAGATTTTGATTAAATTTTATAAGACTTTGTTGGGAAATTTTTATTGACTAACTGCCAGCTTGGGAAGCCTGTGGTTGTACAATTTTTACTGTAGCGGTAGGAGCGCGGTGAAAGTGGAGTTGCGTTAGTGTAGCTTTGACAGGAATGTCACGAAGATTGGCGGTGGAACGACGGAAAGCTATTATGGGGCAGTCTTTGAATACATTTTGACAACGTTCGGAGGAGAGATTTGGGGTCACATGTCAAGACGAAAGGGACACAATCGACATTATTGCGTTTGTTGGAAGGGCGTAAAGCTGTTATACGAGGGATATCTGTAACGTGTTTATAATTTTTCTGCAATAAAACACGGTTTATAGCCAAGTTTAACAAGATATTTGGTTAGTTTATTGCAGCCATTATTAAAAGCATAAGTGTCAGTGCTAAACTCCTAAGCACATGGGCCTCCTGTGTCCACGCTTGGTAGCCAGGCCAAATTCTGTGGCGGGAAGAGCGCTCTTCAAATTTCACCTGCAGTCGAAGAGCGTGAACGACTCATTTCCAGAACTAGAGACTGTTCATCAAGAAACACATCGGATAAGGTAAGTCATTATGAAACAAGAAACGGATCTGAAGCTCTTGCACGTCAAGGGTAGTTTCAAATAGGTACGATTCGTGATCAGTGATGGAATATTCATGGAGATTCCTATTGTGCTGTTGTGGTATGTAAATTTAATTGTGTCCAGAGTTTTTGTATGTATTGTGTTGTATTGTATTCTCGTTATAGACTTCTGTCAGCTTTTTTTTACATGTGGGTTTAGGTTTGTAGGCTGATGTTTGTCTGGGGGAATTGTTTGTTAATTTGGGGGACAATTGAACATCGGAAACGCAAGTCTACTAGAAGGGTACGAGAAATTTTGAAAATTTAAACCTCTGAAATGGCATTTCCTGTGTTTAGAGAGGGTTGCAGAGTCAGAAATTAAGGCTGTTGATAACTGATCCATGCAGGATTTTTTCTTTGACTTTGATCATTCTTTCCCAGAGTAATTAATTGATAAAACCGATAATCGATCAAAATCGATATTAATCGATAACAATTAATTTTGATTGATATTTGAAATCAATGATTAATCAATGAATTTTTATCGATTACTAATCAATATTAAATGGTAAGTATTATCAATTAACACAGATTATAAAGGGTTTTATTGATTATAATTATTAATATTAATAGTTTTGTATACTATCTACTTTTTTCTAAAAGACCATACTGTCAGAAAATTTAATCTAAGGCCAAATAAAAAAAATATGTGTGTTTCAGGTTATCAACCGTCCCAAATTTTTGGTAACTAACCCTAATTTTTTTAAACAGTTAACAGAAAAATTGGTCTGTATGCCCTAAGCAGGAATTGAACCCACGTCTCCTAGTTTTCTAGTCAGGAGTGTTAACCACTACACCATCAGGGACCTAATGCTACTGTAGTGTGTTTAGACTTCGACATAATAAGGCTCAGATCTACTGAATAATTACCAAATGCAAAGCATATAAACAACAACTAGCGGCTCGGCCCAAGCCTATATACAAATATATAAATGTATGTTGCTCAATAGCATCAAAGAATAATAAACAGTTAACAGAAAAAAAAAACACACTACATCAGCATTAGGCTGCATTTGCATTTCAGAAAAATTGGGCCTAGGAACCTCACTTGTTAACCAGCCTAACTAATCAAACTGCTACGTTACCAGCGTGGTGGTCCCTGATGGTGTAGTGGTTAACACTCCTGACTAGAAAACTTGGAGATCAGTCCATAAGGCCGAGAGGTCTAATTGTTTTAGTATAAACCTACTAATCGGTCAAAAAGAATGATTGTGCAAATTAAAATATCGATAAAATCCTCTGATATTATAGCAAAACAGGGCTCATTACTATTTTAATCTGCCATCTTTTCTCTACTAGTAGGCTATCACAAATATACCTCTAGTAGAGTAGCCAATCAGAATGCAGGATGCGTGTACTGTTAGACCATTAGTAGGTTTATACTAATGAATGATATACTGTAACATGTGTTGCAGTTTGAAAAGTGAATATAAGATATTGTTTCCAGTAAATGGATTTGATCCAAACAACTTACATACAACAGGTTTTTCAATAGTAAGAAGATGTCGTCGATTGAGAAGATGTCCCTTCAGGGGATCAGGAGTTATTCACATCTGGAGCCCAGCGTGATTGAGTTCCAAAAGCCTTTAACACTCATAGTTGGACATAATGGAGCTGGAAAGACTGTGAGTTATCAAAACCATCTTATTTATTATAATTGTTTTATTAGTAGGTGTTTGATGATTAAAAATTGATAAACTTTATGTACATGTATGACTTCACTACAGACAAAGTGTGTAATTGATTAAAATTCAAATAAATTCAAGTTTTATTTGCATGATATCTTCCCCCAAGGGAAGAGAAACAGAGGAAGACCAAGAGCCACCTGGCATAGATCCACAAAACAAGAACTAATGGCTGTGGGAAAACCCTGGAGTGAACTTGAAAAGTTGGCAAAAAATAGAGGAACGTGGAGAACGCTTGTACGCGACCTATGCACCTCATGGCGATAAAGGGTTGAGTGAGAAAAACAGTATCTCTTCACAAGTTTGATGTTTTGGAACCTTGTATTACAAAAGAAAATCTTGAGCAATAAATCTTATAAAGTATCTTTGCACCTGGGGCCCAATGCATCCATCTTTTTGCCAAAGTAACATGACATAAACTTATGCGTGAACCCCACCTGAGTGGGGTAGTCAGGATTACACATTTTTTCTGTGCTGATGTCATCATGACAGGAAAATAATATATACTCTGATGCCATTAATGGCTATCCTACAGTAGTTGAGTACTATTCTGTGTGTGGAAAGCTCGGGTATGATTCCTTACCACACAACACTCAGTCTTTTAAATGATTGACAGTGTATTAATTTTTAGGGAAAATACTGCATTTGCTGTGTCAAATATGAAATAATAACTGGTTAGGCCTTGGGTGGGCATGGTTGGCACAGTTGGTAAGATCTCTGCCTTCTGAGCACAAGGTCCCCAGTTTGATCCCCAGCTCTGTCAAGATTTGAACTGATTTGTGCGATTTTTCTTTCCCCGTCTAAGCTAACTCAGCTTTCCATTCCTGGGTAGGTAAATAAGTACCAGCATCTGCTGGGAGCTAACCTGCGATGGATTAGTGTCCCATCAACAGGGAGTCAAAGACTCTCATTCGCTTAACACTACAGAAACCGGAGATAAGTGCCCAGCTCCATGGGCCACTTGGCTCGTAAAGGATTTAGCTTTTTAGGCCTTATTGCTTTCTTGAATAAGAATATGTCTGTTTATTGTAGAACCTGCATGCTTTACTGTATTTCATTATAGCCAAAATTGATTAAAGAACAGAAATTGAGCCCTTGCCCTTTTTTGGGTCTATCCCCAGCTCTTGAAACTGCCTTATAGCTCATTCATCACACAAAGCAGAAATGACTAAAAAATAAGATGTAATAATTATTATTGAGTCACCAAATATTTATAAAATCGATAAAAATAGATATGTTTCTTATGATGTTGTAGCAAATGTTTGCGCTCAATATCATCATTATCAAGCTATGATACAGCCTGATGATGATCATATTGATCAAAAATGTTTGCTAAATTTTATTACTTCATTTTAACATCATAAGCAATATACAGTACCTATTTTTATCCATAATTGTTATAATTATAATGGTGGAGATTTGGATGAAGCTTCAACAGTTTTTGCATTAACAAACCAATATGATTACAGGTTTATAGATCTGATTTAATATTATCACTTCCTATATCTTTGAAAAAAAAGAAAAGTATAAACCTTGGTATTGAAATTTTGAGACCAGGTACTGTAAGAGCTGAATGCAATGCAGGTACTGTATGCTAACCATTTAGGCCATGCAAAGACAGATATAACACAGTGAAATTTTTAAATTTAAATTTTGTATTAAAATACAGAAAGCATGAGTCAGTACAGTACGTTTACTCTACTTTGACTGGAAGACTGGTTGACTCCAAAGTATTGGCCATTTGATTTTTAGTTACTTTGTTAAGTTGTACACTGTTTAACAACAGACATTATTTAAGCCAATCAGCATGCCCAGTTTATTTTGTTATACACATGTGACATAGCTTTGTATCAATAATAGATAATCTTTAAAATTAATGCTTCATTCATAATGACTGAAAATTGCTATGTCCTTATGTAATCAAATGTTGCTGTACCTCACACATTTAGAAATACTCTTTGAATTAATTAAAATCTGTTACTACCAGACTGTGATTGAGAGCCTGAAGTACATTGCAACTGGAGACATGCCTCCGGGTACAAAGAATTCTTCTTTTGTACATGATCCAAAGGTACTGTACATCTGAGTGCTATACTCCCATATATTGACTATACAGGTATGTGCCGCTGTTCAGGGTATAATAATCAGACCATATATATTGTCTAGAACAGGGTATAAAATTTTGCAATGTTTAGAAACTGTTTAGTACTGGATGCAGCAATTCTTCCCAGATGAGAATTGGTTTGACTGGGTTTAGATGTACGTAAAGTTTTTCCTAATTCACAGGCCTAACCTGTTTAGAACAGGGTTATCAAAACCAAGCCATTTCTATGCAGATTGTTTAGAACAGGGTTTGGTGAAGGTCCAGCGGAACACCCCCACCCAAAGTTCTAGTGAGTACATGTATCTCCCCCTGGAACTGTACATAATGGTGTTGTTTTATTGTGTAATAATAGTTCCCTGCTTAGTACAGTATGAGCTGTTTGCAATGTTTATAAGTTTGAACCTTTAACATGAGCAGGGTTTTCAAATTGAAAAAAAGTAGCAGGCAGAAATTGTAAAGTACAGTAGCTGGAGCACTATCTCATCTCCGATGACGGCAGCCTTGTGGAATACAAGAAGTACCCGGCGCAAATGCTTGAAGTAGCCGGTGACTTGCGCTGGGCGCTGGTTAAATTTGAAAACCCTGCATGAGTGTGTATTTAATTGAGTTAACTTTGTGTATAGTTGTTGGGAATGTTAATTGTTTTTCACCTGTTCGCCATCAGCAGTTAGATGTCAAGATATACAGTACATATTTCTGTAATATTGGATTTGTATGGGTCAGCTTCCTTTGTGATTGGAGTTTTTATAGCCATTAATTAATTATTTTGTTAACAGTTTATTGCTAATTTGGCTAAATCACCTTAATCGTCTTACACAAGAAACTGAGAATCAATAAAACATATCATTTTGAAGTAAATTGGTCACTTTTTGTTGACAGCTACTACTATGCTATACTATCTGGAGAATGCACAGTAAATTCTGCTCTTATGAACGGTTAGGGTTGGAATTGTTAAGTTATCTCAGAGGAAATCTGGAAATGATCCTTGATTTTCAGAATTTATCATTGCATTAAAATAATAAATTTTATAGGATTCCTAAAAAAGTTAGTGTTTTTTTCCGGAGTAACCTTCAAAAATCTTTGGCTTTTGATTTTGCAGTCCACTTAGTGCAAGTTACTCTTTTCCACTGACCATATAACATACGTGTAGGCTCTTTTCAAGTTGCTAATGATTTTTGAAAGTTTAAAAATTATATAGACACTACTGCAAAGTCCATGTAGTTTGTACCATTTTTTAAATATTAAAATTAATAATGGATTGGTGATGTCCTTTTCATCATCATCTTTGTTTTCTTCCCCTAGTTTTCCATTCCTGGGGTTAGACGTGATATGAGTTGCCTCCACTGTTTTCTATCCTCTACCATATCTTCTGTGATGTTTAGCTTTCTCATGTCTTCTACCTTACCCCAGCTTTTATTTGAGAAGAACCTACTGGCTGACTCTACCTTCCAGCACCAGCTCCGTCGCTCTCCTAAGTATGCTATTCTCATCCCTATGTTTTACATGACCAAACCATCTCAGCCTTATTTTCCTTAATCTACAGGGATGTCAATAAGTTTTTAAGCAGCCGTTTCGTTAAAGGTGTCACCCGTAGCATTTCTTCACGTAATTTGTACTCTTTCCGAGTCTTTGTATTTGTAATGAAAATTTTCACCCATAACATCAAGTCAGCTCAGCCGTAACAAGTGTTACGGGTTACGGCCCTTATTGACATCTCTGATCTATGTTCAAGGTTTTCCACTCTACCTGTTCTTCTGACCTCTTTATTATTAACCTTGTCCTACCATCTTACTCTTGACATGTATCTCAATTAAAATTCTATGATCACAACTAGCTAACAGTCCTTCCAGTTATTCCATTAATGCCCAAGTTTCAGCAGCATACAGTAAAGTACGTAGGCCTCACACATGCACAGTAAACCTTTTTCTTGCCAATTCCCTCCATTTACTCCAAGTACAGGACATCCAATCCCTTACTGCCGATTCTATCACACCTTCACATGATATCACATCACCAGGATAATGAAAGCTGTCCACTGTTTCCAGACTATCTTCTTCCACTTTAAAGTTATCTCATGTTCTCAGATTTCTCTGGTGGCACCACCTTTCACTACATTGACACAATTATTAAGACTGAGTTTGCTCCAACTTCTTCCTGCAGGGTTTGTTTTTTGTTTTACTTGTCTGTGAACAGATATCAGTGATGGGTTAGTGTTGGCAGGGATTGCATTAGGGCTTTTGAGCATAAATTAACTCATTGGCCGAATTGTGCTGGCAGTTTATTTTTTTGTATTTTGATGCTTGAATTATCATCCCATGTAAGGTAATCAGGAATCCAGGAAACAGTTGCTCTTGGTATCCAGAATCTATAAAATATTTGCCTATGGAATTCAGAATCTTATTCTTTGGAATCCAGGTCTAGGAATCCGGAATTCTGGAAAACAGGCCTTTTGGAATTTAGAATCCACTTGGTGGGATGTTAAATCCAGTACCTATGATTGGAGTCCACACCATGGAATGCGGAATCCTAGAATGTCATGGATTACATATGTACTGTAACATGGGGAGATAACTGACTATTTTACAGTGTCTCCTGTATATCGAGATCTTGAAAAAATTTAGCACACCTTGAAATTTACTTGGGAAGTCTTAAAAATTTTGCTTTGAGCAAAGAGAAGAACCGTGACTGTGTTTCATTGTCACTTTTAACTTGTCTGGGATGCTATAGCTGATCAATTTCTTTTTGTTACTGTAGGATTGCCCAGCTTTTTTACTTCAGACACAGTCCGCTTAGAATACAGCAATAATCAGTTGTTGATAACTAACTAAAAAGTTCTTGTATTCAAATCAGGGTTTTCAGTAGAAATTTTCAAGAGGAGTCCCAGGGAACCCTTCGTTTTTGAATTAGGGGTCCCAAACAAAATTTCTGTCATCAAAAGTTTATTTACACCGTAATGTCCTGTCAGTCTTGTGCGTTCCAGGGACGCATTGCATTTCATTTTTTGCTTCCCAAATTAATTTTTTGCGTAAAATACGCAATATTTTGCGTTAATGAAAACCCTGCTTCTGATGGTGATTGCAAAAAAATTCGATTACGACTTTTGTTCAAGATGTAATTAGTCTTTACAGTCTTGAAAAAAAAATTCCGGCTTCACATTGACCACGTGATCATGATAGTAGGGCTAGTAACTACCATAAAATTTATTGTTTTTGGTCGGTGACGTCAGAAGCAAAGTTGCACATCAGACAGCGTGGAGATGTGGGGGAGGAAATTGCCGGGCCAGAAAAATAACGAAAAGTGCACACTGCATACCACAGGATGCTGTTTCGGTGGCCATTTATCCCTTGTGCTCTGCACAAACTGAATCCATCACTGCCTTCTTTTAGTTCTTTTCTTTGCCACAGGCCGAGGGTCATCTTGAAAAGGATTTTTGCAAATTGATATTTCCTTTACTTCATATTTTACGTTGCTGCAACCGCTAACAACACACCTGGCTGCCATATTTTACAAAGAAATGGAATAGATACATAGAAACAGGACGGGTGGGCATGGTTAGTGCAGTTGTAAGATCTCTGCTTTCCTACCACAAGGTTCCCAGTTTGATCCCGGCTCTGCCGAGATTTGAGTATTTGTATGACCTTCTTTTCCGCCTAAGCTAACTCAGCTTTCCATCCTTCCGGGATAGGTAAATGAGTACCAGCGTCTGCTGTGAGCTAACCTGTTCAGAGGGAGTTTAAGACTCTCGTCTGCATAACACTGCAGAAACGAGAGATAAGCGCCGGCTCCATGGGCCACGTGGCTCATAAAGAATTTAGCTTTTTTATATAGAAACAGGATATTAGCTGTGACTACTAAACTCTGCTTTTAACGTCACGGACTAAAAATCAATATGGTAGTTACCAGCCGTCACATTGCGCGGTCAATGTGAAAATGGAAACGATTTTTTAAAACTTTTAAACGCAAATTACTCCATGAAAAAAAGTCATAATCGAATTTTTGCCTCTACTGTTATTATTATCAGACATTAGAAGGATAAAGACATTTTATACTTACAAAAACTCCACAACTGATTTATTCACTTTAACAGGCAATGTCAAATGAAGGGTAGTTGCCATTGCAACTGCATAATGAGGAACATTTGCTTTTTTGTTTCAGAAAGGACACAAAGTACAAATAGTATGAACTAAACAAAAATATTAGTTTCAAAATTAGTTATATTTTATTTTATCTGTTTTTGTACCTTGTTTATAATCTAATAACAGATAATGTTAGTTAAATACATTCAAGAAAACGTTTTTACTTCAAAAAGAACATTTTTGCAAAGGGTAAGCTGGCATTATGTAAAATATTTAGATTTTATAGCCGCATATCTCATTTATTTGTAGTTTACCTTGTTTTATATTACACTGTTGGGGAGTCAGGTTGGCGTAGTGGTCATCAGTCGCGCCTTCCACCTCTACGACCCGGGATCGATTCCCAGGTTCCGCATGTGGGCTGAGATTTGTCGATCTCAATCTGACTCC
>JAOBBB020369851.1:0-18820 GCA_025331005.2 Zoanthus gigantus
AGAATTTACATATTTATCACTAAATTGTTTCTTTAGAAACACCGACGCAGCTCACACTAGTTTACCGCTAGTTATTTCAACTTTAAAAAGAGCTCGTCCTATTCGTGCAACAAAGGCTACCTACTCCACGGAAAACTTCTAAATTAACTTTTGCGTATATAGATATTTCATTGAGCTAGCATCTCATCTATCTGGAATAGTTTTTCAGTTAACCAAAATTATCTTAATCCATATAATTTCTTTGTTGCCCAGCCTCTCGTAAAAAAGATATTAGCCGGTTTTCATTTTTGATGTACCAATTTTAGGCTGTGCTTCTGCCTACTGATCAATTTTCGACAGATACACATTGTGAATAGGGGGTCTCTTCGCGCCCACCCGGCAGAGACACTTGTATGACTATTCAGGAAGAGGAAGGTATCCGCGCACCTACCCCCTTCCTCTCTCGGTCCCCTTCCCTTAAATCTCCTTTACCGTCTTTTTAGCGTCCTAGATGAAAATTGCAATTGGAAATAGTAAATTTGCTAGAGAACAAAAAATTATCTTGATCTTGAGTAAGTTTCCTCAGTATGCTGGCATTAGGTCAGACAAAGTTCCACCAAGCTGACTTCGGTTAATTTTTTCGTGCGACTACTCGGACAAATTAATTTTTCCTATTTTATAAAATGAGATATCTTGTGTACAGTTTTTTTGTTTCATAAGAACGTCTTATAGTTTGGCAAAGAGTGAATGTTCCAAAATACTAAAGTTTAGGAATTTTAGCCGAAAATGCTCTTAATGATAATAGAATCAAACTTCATGTGTACACGCTATTTTTTCTGTGTATCCAAGAAGAGCTTCGATATTTGGATATACGGTAATTACCAATAGATAGAAAATAAAAGAAAAAATAGTGAGTCCTGCAAATTTTTCTACTACTTTCATGTGTATTCACTTTCACTATTTTCATGTGTTTTACTTTAGTTGCTAACAATGTTGCACTATCGACATTAGCTGCCCATTCCATGATAGATTTTTGGTTCCGAAATGTAAAACAAAAGAACTTTCTGAAAAATGAACTTGGAAGTTATAAAATCTCAGCGATTCCTCCGCCTTGGGCGTGTTCTTGATTTAGCATTTTCTTGAATTGTGGTCGCTTTTCCACCTGATGAAGTTCTCATCAAAAAACAAAAAAGAGTGAAATACTCTACCTGAATGAATAAATAAATGTGTTTAATTTTATAAGACCAAAAGAATAGTTAAAAGAGAAAATGGAGTGCTAAGGTACAAACAAAAATATCAAATTTTATAATAATTGGCCGTCATTAGTCAACCAGCTTTCAATTGCAAGACCTTCTCATCATCGCCTATTACTGTTTGCTTAATCGCCCGGAAACAAAAAACATGGGCCGATCTAGAACTTTTAAAATTGGACGATGAGACATTCACGGGTGATTAAGAGGTTTTAAGTAAATATTTGTCATCCTTTCATCACAGCCGGGGTTATGACAGACACCTTTTGTTAGGGCAAGTTTAAACCTGTCACATCTTTCGATTCTACCGAAAATCCATAAAAAGTGTATTTAGAGTTTGTGAAATCCTTACAAGTAAAACATTTTTCTTTTTGCTAAAAACGATGTTTCTTCTAGTTAAAAACACTCGTTGTTGATGAAAGTAATCGTTTATTTTTGCATTTAAAAGCGAGTTATCAATCAATCAATCAATCAATGCAACGTTGCCAGGCAATGCATAAAAACATTATGTGTCCTTTGAGCTTTGCCAATGGCTTTCAATGAATTTTAGGTGATGAAAATCTCATATCGATATTGCCCTTGTACTTGCGGAAACAGCGAGTGATAATCACTGGAGTATGTTTACAAACTTGGATTAAAGCGCATACACACGTGTCTTTCCAACACCGTTCTTGTGCGCACGAAATGCATATCAACTAACTGGAACTTGCAAGCAGTTGGGAAGCACACAGCTATTAAAAAACTAAAGTAATCATATTATTTCGCACAAAGGAGTAAATACACTTTACCGTATTTTTAAGCTGCAAAATTTGTGAATGTGTACATGTGATAAACTTACGGTAACTTGTATTGAGCGCCTGACCCAAAACTAGGACAAGTCCCAAGTTTTATCAATGATGACAAATTTTAAAAGCAAGGAGACGAAAGCGAAAGAATCGTTTGTTGTATAAATCAAGCACAGCATGGTTTTATTTTCGCAGGTATAATTTGATACATTTAGCTATTCTTAATAACATAAGTCGTTTAGCTTAGGTGTTGTACTGATTCAAAGGCAAAGCATACATGAAAACAACCAATTGCGATTGTCTGTTCAACCGAATCGGGCCAAAATAAAACAATCTAAAGAAATATCTTGTTGAGACAGGCGATTTTTTATCTTTTGTGTAAACGAATTTGGCGCTTTCAAAACGGCACAAAAGTTTTACAATCGAATACATTCTTTATACCAAGCTTTGCACCACCCAACGCATTCAATAAATACCCAAAGGAAACAGATGTCATTGTGTTAAAAAAAGTTCAAAAGAGATTTTTTCATGGACGATTGAGTTTTTACGTAATGACTAAACTTCTCGGAAAGACAAAATGAGCGAGGATCTTGATACGTAAAGGAAATGCGGACGAACCTTATTTATATATACAAATACAAAAGGAGCCATTGTGGAGAATACAGGGGCTTAACTATAACGTATAAAATTCCTGGTTCCTGTTAGTCAGAGCTTTCCAAACCCTCATGATACAGTTCATCTGGCTCACCGACTCAACTTCCTGCTAAAATTTACTGATGAATTGCTAACCACAGCAAGCACTCGGTAGCTTCTGTGGCTTTTTTGGCGCCTGTAGTAAAACGTTAGAGCTAAATGTTAACAGTGTTTTATTGCAATATGAATAAATCTTTGTTTTTTAAAAGTAAAGTGAAAAATAATTTGCGCGCAACGACAGAAGTATCTGTCCCACGTGGAACATTGACGCACCATGTGAACTAGCACGTTGTTCAATACTTCAAATTGATTGGTCAATAAATTTGAAGTCTGACCCTCGTGATATAACCAATTGTTCTTTGTCCAATCAGAAAGCATGTCTTGGCGTAAGATTTCCATGACGTTTGGGCGCGTGACAGACTTCTTGTTTTCGTTTTGAAATACTATTTATGTTAACGCTGCACATGCAGAAAAATCTCGGTTTTTCGGTGGTTTCATTTTCGCTGTAGTGAATTTCCTTGTCCAAAATCATGATGAACATCGAGCAACTGTTAGAAGCTGCAAAGATTTTAGAACAACGCGATGAAGGTGAATTTTTAACCACTCAACGAGTTGAATTTGTGGCTCCGTGTTTTTCTCACGCCCCGTTAATATCCTCTTTCCGCCCAAACTTTAGGCAAGAAACGATTCCAAACTCCTTCTAAACGAGAGAAAAAGACTACCAAGAGGTCTCCAAGCTACAGGTAAGGAATTGTTAACCTTTAGACTTTATTTTAAACGATACATATGAATATTACACCCTTAACTCTTTGCTTTGCCACGTCCCTTCGCTCGCTCAGAAGAATCGTTTGAAAAATCATGGCGCTCTGTGTACTTTTCTTGTTGTACTAGGCACGTACAGTTTAAATGTTTTAACAGTACCTCTGTGAAGTTATCTTTTTCGAAAAGAGGTCGTACTTGAAACTTACGTTTGCAAATTTCCTTGAAAATTTAACAAGTTGTACGTTTCACCGCTCTTAAATCACTTAGCAATGTACATTCGTGCATCATTCGCTTTTTTTTCGAGGCTCCCCGGGTATCCCCCGAACGAGGGGTCCACCGCGACTAAATTAAGGTGCAAATTCAGCAAGGTTTTTTCTTCTTGATTCTGTCCTGTAACTTTTTCTATGAGTTTAAGTTATTGCTTACCACAAAGTATGGACTATTTTAAAGAACCTGGTGCGTTTCCGTAGGTTCACCTCAATCTATGTTATTATAAACACTCTGACACGAATGACTGCTATCGTGAGGTAGTTCGCGTCTCCTTTTGTTTTCTTTCCCAAATTAAAGGCTTTTTGATATTGCGTGGTGAAAAAAAAATTAAATTTTATCTTGCTTCTCTAGCTAAATTTAAATTTCTTCTTTTTCTTGCATCTGCGATGTTTTTCTGACATCTGCCAGCCGTTCGACGCACAACCAACTGGAGAAAAACCGGTAAGTGTACAAGAATCAACTACTGATTGTAAACATTTAATTGCTGTGAGACATTTAAAATGTATCTGCGAAAAGCAAGTTATAATTCGTGTTGATAAAGTAAAAAAAACTACGTTGAAAATGTAAAATCGTTTTCTTCTCTGCCACGTGGCTGCCAAAACAACAGAATATATATAGTTGCACGTGCAAATGCATGCGATTTTGAAAACGTAGTATATCGGGTGAAATTTTCTCTTTCCCTTTTCGGGTTTGGCGTTTTATTTAGAAATGAGAATGGTTTGGATGATTTTTTAAGTTTGGAAAAGCAATGCTGGGTTGACTTTTTTTTTCCAAGGCTGATAACATGAGTGTTTTATTGGCAGTTTCAAGAGGTATGAAATCGGAGCGCAATGGAGACAGGTACCAGTGTAAACTGGATCAAAGCTCCTCATATGAAAAATATGTATTCGCCAACCGGGAAAAAGTAAAAAAAATATGAAATCAGGTGGCAATAAAGTTTTGCACCAAGTTATTCCCGTCACGAAATTTTCAGAGCGAACATAAATACCATGTCTTTTGTTTTTAAAAAACAAAACAAATGAAGATTTCGCATGATATTGATGGACTTTGTTTTGTGTTTTTTTTCTTGGGCTAACCTTGAACTTTCTTTTGTAAATTTTTAGAGAAATGTTGTCGACAGCAACATTTTTCTCGTAGAAAAATGTATTTTAATCTGATGTGGTTGTATTTTAGACGTGCTCATCTGAGGGACTGCTTAGAGCTTTTAAAGAAGCTTGTTCCTGAACCACCAGATCATCAGAAAGCGACAACATTAGCACTGCTTCAGAGTGCTCAACAATATATTAAGGTGATAGAAACAATCTAGCCTTGTTTTAAATTCTAAATACTCTTTTTTCTAGACAATTCGCTGGCCTAAAAAAATTAAATTCGCTTCCCTGATGCAGAAATTTTGTATTGAAGAGCCTCGCTTGTTGTGACTAGAAGTTTATATTTTTTCGCAGCAGTCAAGCTAAGACATTCAAAACCTAGGGATAGGATACTTTAAAATCATAAATGTGAAAAAATATGTTCAAAGTGTTAGACTGATTTCGGCCTTTCCTAATAATTTAGGCAACTCTGCTGTTACACATAGCAATTTAAGATTATAATAATAATAATAATAATTGCTTTCAGTTTTAAATTCGGTTTGGTATTTTTAGCATGTGTGGGTCTTTATTCCTTCCATGTTTTGAAACTCATTTATGGAAATTTTTTTGGAGAACTGTAAACATAGCAGATCGATCTCTACTTTATTTTAGTTTTATCTTTTAATGGATTTTAAAAACTAGATGCTTAGATTTTTTTATTTCTGTCCTAGAAAGGCTAACCTCTTTCTGCTGTCAGATCTCTAAAGTAAATATGAAAAGACATAAAATAAATATTCCACTGGCATGGTGCACAGGAAACCTTGATTTTACATATTAATGTTCTCGTTTGACAGCTGTTTAGTGCAGATAACATGCAAAGTTTTCACTTCAGAGTTTCCCAAGCATAATAAAGCTGACTCAACTTATTTTTCTCAAAGTAGACAGATAAGAGTAAATTTTCATAACAAATGTTAATTTTAGAATATGAACTCTCAGTTTGATATATTTTACTGTAAAGTTTGTACACATAATAATTTAAAGACTGAGCCAAGTTTGTGTTAATTATCACTTTGAATATTTTTGCATACAGCTAATTTTGTTTTTATGTGGTTGAGGATTTTAAAATACTGTAACCTGCTTCAAGCTTTTCTTGGATTATTCAACTTGTTTGAGCCACAACTGCTTTTGAATAAGGCTTGGCTAAAAACTGAAGCTTTTATTTTGTGAATAAGGTCTCAGCTTGAGTCTTCATTCACTGGGGCAACACAAAATATTCAGCTATAGTTCTGAAGTTGATTTAAATATTGTTTGGTATGCTGAGTGGAGACATAAAACATGGTCTTTATTATATTTATGAAAATAATGTAGACATTGATATATTAATAATCAAGAAAAACTTTATTTTCAACACTAAGACAACAATTAAAACCAGCCTTTATTATAACAAAACCAAATGCAAATCTATTTTTTGCACAAAGCTGCTTGTGTGAATGACATCTTTGGGCATTTTTCCCATCTCTAGAAGTCATTTACAAATTTAATGTTATATTTTCATGCTTCAAAGTTTCGGCAATATTGCTTAGAACAATAATTATATGATTGACAAGTATATTGCCAGCTGATACAGTAGCAACTGTTGATTGCTAATGTTTGGTTATCGGTGAAATTCAGTCTGCTTTGTATAAAATTATTCTGATAGGTTCAACTGTAATATCAAAGTCACACAAGTTTCACTTCTGCTGCATTTAATACTTAGTAGCTGCAGCTTCTTATATCATCCTGCTGGGATTTCAATCTGTTATTAAATTTAGAAGTATTGTGTGTTTGTGCCAGTTATTGCTGGTGCTTGGGTTGACTTTTTCGGCAGGTGATTTTATTACATCTATTCTGTGAGGCTTCAGGAAAAATGCAGGTTTTCTTTGGCTCAGTTTTTCAGTCTTTCATTTTCAGCTGAACACCTAACGTTTGCAAAAATGTTGAACAACAAAGTTGTTATCTGTCAGTAAAAATCCATGGCTACAGCTGTTAAAACTGTACTTTGGTAAATTTCATAACATTAGTTATTGCTTCTTCATGCTCTCATTACTGAAAGCTGTTAGGGAAATTTCCATGCTGTAATTAACAGTATGCTATAAAATTCCATCTTTTTTCTGAAGTGAATAATCAGTAAATTTAAAGGATATTGAAAATGCATCTTTTAGAATATTTTAAAAGGTGTTAGTACAAAGAAACTTAAGTAGAGGTATTTAAATTTTTTTTTAGAAAAAAAGTTGTTTTCTTTGTTTTAGGAATAATAGTTTCAAGAAGGTATAAGCGAGTAGAGATACAGTAAAACAGTTAAGAATTTATAATTAAACCATGACAGTTCAAGCTGCTTCAACAATGTTGTGCAGTGAATGCCAGAGTCAATTTTTTTAATACAGCAGCATTTTCAGTAGACTTTTAATATTTCTCGATGAAAAATTGTATTGAAACAACTAGTCTTCCACTGATCAGATATCAATAAAATTATGTAAATAACTGTATATTATTGTACAATGGTAGCACATAAACCAGACAGAGTTTGGAAGGCATTTGCTGTGTATCTCAGCATGGATGCTATCAAGCCTTTGGAGATTACAGTGGGAATTGTTGGTTGAATAAAGAATAGATTTGTTTTAACAGTTTTTAGGAAAATAAGTTTGAAGAACAATGTGTTTTAATTATTTTTACTATATATAAAATTATATTAATAGCAGCATGGAATGCAGTCCAATTTGACCTAAAGTGAATTACACTTTGTTTTTCTAGAACTGAATTTTTATTTTTGCTCGGCCACAAATATAACTTTATACAATGAGTTTACTTTTTATTTAAGTTCATTTAAGTTGATGATATAGTATGATTTTTTATTTGCAAACTTGTACTTTATATTTTAATTGTATCAAACCTTTTTTCTTTTTTCCTTTCTTTCCAATAACCTGCTATTAGTTGCTTTCTGTAGCAGCTACATGCTGTTTTTCATATTTTATAATTCTGCTTTGCTCATGCATGTATATTTTTTTGCTAAAATCTCTTTGGCTCTGTATGTTTTTCTCCAATCCTTGATGACAAGAGAATGTGAAAATGTTTTGCTGAATAGGCAATATATCCAGAAACTTGCTAATAAAAGAAATGGCAAACATCAAATCAATATCTAATATGACCCACAAAAATGTTCCCAAATGGTTTGTTTTGAAGAAAGAAATTGATCAACTTGTTTGTAAATCATTCTGGATGTCTCTGTATTGGGAAATATTTTTTCATGAGGCATCTGAAATGATGATGATATTTTAAATGATGTTTAAGACATTAAAATATGTTATAAGAACTACAGCATTCTAGACATTTTAGGAATTTAATACACTTCTCTTTTTAGCAACTTCATGTATAATGAAAAGAAAGCCAGTCAAGTGTATGTCATTTGAGAAATACATTTTAAATCCATAGATGTGCATAATAGTAGATGTTAGCTAATAAAAGCAATTATCTTTTCCTTTTTGAAAAACTGCTATGATGTACAAAATATTTTCAGTTTTTTTTATGATTGCTTAGAGACTTTTATTCTATTTTGTGATTGTTATTGTTTGCAAAAGTTGTGTCTAATCTTGCCATGACCTTTGACTCTAGAATATCAATATTCAGTAATAATACAGTAGTAGTGCTGGAGTAGCAGTCATGTGACAAGTTCTTGAAATTTTTGTGATTGTTCAGAAGTCTTTGCTCATGTGTATATACTATCGTATGATATCTTACCTTTTGGACAGTGTTCTCAGTTTTGTTTCAAGTATGAACTTTACAGTACATATTTTAATAAGCAAAATGGGATGTCTTAAAAGCCTTAGTAACTTATAATTACTGGAGTCTACTCTTCATACAGGACTTTTTATAGCTTATCTAACCTTGGATTATAAGGATTATATTGTAATTTCAACATCAATTTGGTAATGTACTTTAAAATCAGAATTGAATAAACTTTATATTTTTTTGATATCAGTTGATTTTCTGCATTACTTCTGTGTTTGATCATTTTATTAATAAAGTACCTTTATTCCTAAATCAATACATTGCATTTTTCTCTTGCGTATCAAGCAGTAAACAATAATGTAGTTTTTCCTGCAGAGACTGAACTGAACTGTGAAAACATGTCCAAACTCATCCTCAAGTAAGAATAAAAGAATTGCTGCCCAAGGAAACTTGTGCTTAATTAAGTATGAAATATGCCACAGCAGTTAATCAGCTTTTACTAAAAGAATCTGATTTTCTGGTTGACTTGTTCAACAGTTTAATTTTGAATTTAAACTTTCACTTTCTTTGCAACTATTTTTGATACTGTCCTTTGCATTGTGCTTTATTAATACTTTTAAAAGTACTTGTAAAATTGAGTCCTGCAACAAGAACTTCAATATTGGTTAATAAAATTAATCATTAATGAAAATTGCAGATATCAATGATTGAATATGAAATTGGCAATTGTGTTGATTGATATCATTAGGTCAATTTGACTTCCAGTTACATTAATTTTCCATCAATAGCCAACAGTTTTCCAGGATATTCTGATTTGGTAATTATTTAAAGCATTTTTTATTATCATTCAGAATTTCTATTCTTGTGGCCTGTTTGGAAATACGGTTCTTACAACCATGGCAGTAAAAGTGTAAACAAAGATTTACAATAGTCAACTACAATACTCTATTAATGTGAAATATTTTGTGTGACAGATATTAACTAATTGTTTTCTAACACAAAAAGGTGCTAGAAACTTCAGATCAAGAAGCACAAGAAATAAAGAAAAAATTAAATCAGGAAAAATTAAAACTTCAAAGAAGGCTAGACATGCTCAAGAAACTAGGCTCAGACACCAAGAGACCTCGCAACTCTGAGGGTGACTCCACAACAAGTGAAGAAATTGACATAGAAAATTACAACGATGAGGGTGGTTGGGCAAGTAGTGAATCTGATGATTCAGGGAGTAGTGGAGGAAGTGATGCAGGTCTTACTGCAAACACTCGAAAAGATCGTTGATGGGTAATCACCCATCCCTAAAAAAAAATTTAAAAAGTTCACTAAGCTGTCAATATATAAATCTTGTACTTGGCTTGTCTTTGTACTGTATATTCTAGATACTAAATACAATGTAGTTATGCAAGATTTCATTCATTTACAGTTGATTTTAGTTTATCCAATAAATGCAGGGTTTATGTTGTGTATTATATAGTTAGCTTCTATGAAGCATTTTAAGTTTCTGAGGAAAAACGTAAGCTACAATTCAGTAAAAAAAGGAATTAGAATCTTGTTCCTTATCAAACCAGTCTAATTTTTGGTTGACACATTTGAATGTCTTACCTAAGTTTTGTATTGAAGGTCAAATTCAAAATTCTTCAAAAGTATTCAAGTTAATTACCTTTTGATCTGCAGCAATCTGTGGTTTAGTGTGTCAGTATTGAATTTCAGAACTCTTAATTTTGTTTCTCTTTTCTGCTCTAACAGGTGACACTTTACAACTACAATAAGTTGCAAAATTAGTAACCTAACATTAATTTACCCACCTAAACTTGGTAACCAGGGAAGACTCCCAACTTTATTTTAGGGGAGGGGATGCTTGTCAGAAAATTTCAATGGAACCCTTAAGAGGTACCAATCTTGGTATGACTCAAGTCAGTTTCAAATCCTAAGAGGTACCATCCAAAAGGTATTTATGCAGACAACATTTCAGTCAATTTAATGAGGCTAAAGATAACAGCATCAGACACTTTGTATGAAACTGAGGAAGCCCTAAAAGGTACTGCGTTGTATGGGAATTTCCAAATTTCATCTCTGGTACCCAAAGCAGTACTAAATCCTCAAATGTTTAAACCTAACAGGTATGACAAGCATTCCTGCCCCAGAAAGGTTGGGAAGTCCTCCCCCAGCCTTGGTGACTTTCTTTTGAGTTCTACAAATGTTTGTAATGCAAAAACATTTCAAACTGGGTTGATTTTTTCTGACTAGTAGCATATAAAGACATTACCAGCAATGTGGTGTTTTCTTCCACTGGTGGGGTACAGTAAGTGTATAAAATATAATAACAGACTTGAACTTTGGGTTTCGTGTTAGCAGTGTTTGTTTTTCTTCTAAAAATTAGTAATTTCAATTTATCTGAATTAAAATACTAAAAATGTGGTATGGGAAAAAATATACAATCAGTTTCATTGTACATGCTTCAGTGGCATATCTTTCCTGGTGTACTGTAGATTTACTTGAAATTAATAAAAATTGTATTCCATGCAGACAATACTCAGAAACAGTTGAAACACAACTGCTAGGGTAGAGATTTCTACTTAAATACTTACAGAGAAGTTTTTTGTTGGGTTTTTGAAAAATTTCTTCTGCAATAAATTTGCACAATTTAAAGTTTCACAAAAACATCTAATAGAAGGCCCTTTTCAATTGATCTTAAAAAGACCAAGTTTAAAATGCTTAGCTAGTTATATGATAATAGATTTATTTTATGAGTTAACTTTATTTTGAAAATCATTTTACATTAAGTTTATTCTCCAATTAGCTTACTTTTACTTTATCTAAGAGATGGATATTTACCAATAGCTACTTTTTTCAAAGCACAGTCAAATGGGAAGGTTGTAATCTGTATTAGATATGGCAGTTATTTATACACTTCCTCTATTGACATGAGAAATAAGTTTGCTTGCTCCAACTTTTTCTTCCATTGTCAAACTTTTTGCTAACTTTATTTTGACCTTTTCGGGAAAACCTTTTTTTTTTTTGAGTAATTTTATCTCCACACAAAGTTGTTAATTATATCATCCATAAGTTTCCATAGTTCCAATGTCTTAAGGATTTGTTTTTCATTTAGCAAAATAGCACTCAGATGCAGAAACTAGCCTAGATCTTAATTTATAAATTTATTTATATGATCCACTGTGCTTGTGAACTCAGTGGGACTGTGTAATATATATATAAATATATATATACATCTTTAGTGTATACAGTTATTTCAAAAAAGGTTTTTTGCCAAGCAATAAGTTGGTACTGTGACCAAAAAGATCTTTAAGTACACTTATCCAATTTTTTTTAATTATGTTACACTCATTTGTAAAGATCACTGCTGAACATGCAATTGTGAGGTGAAATGACAAATGTTATTCTTTTGAACTGCCATGAATTCAGTTAGTCACAACGATGAAAAACCTTTTTTGAAATAGCTAGAAACCAACTATAAGAGTTGGTATTTTTATTGTGATCTGTATATAATTCTGTATTTTTGAAGGAAAAAGTGTATGTAAAATGACTTTTTATAAATTATTACATAACTCCACATTCATGGAATAAAGCGTTTTAGAAGTGTAGTAATACAATCTGTGCAGAAATGTTTCTTTCTAATCTTTCAGGGAATTTTAAGTTGTAAAGTACCATTGTTAATTTATAGGGGTGGGGTAGGAAAGCACTGCTGTACTCACCTCTTCCCACAGATAAACTCTAATGGGGAACAAGGGTTTTAAAATATTTTAGTAAAGAATTTTTTATTCTTCTTCCATCCAGTCCCGAGGTCCCAAGTTTGAATTTCGGCTTTGCCGAGTTGTAAAAATTATACGATCTTTTTTGCCGAAGTTTATTCATTTTTCCTTGCAGGCCGGATACTGTACAAGACATACAATGCGTTTGTTATAGCTAGTTAGTTTAAACGACTTTCCCTGTGCCTAATAAACTTGCCGTGAGCTTGTTAAGGCTTGCAGATGATCATAAACAAACCAAACATAAATAATTATTGAATATAAAAAAAGTAAATTGGTTCCCCGATGTGTGGGGACCTCGTAGGAAACGTATTTCGAAATTTCGAATTTAGAACTTTTCAGTTAGGAAACTATGGATTCGGAGCATTTGCCTTGGGAAATTTCGAATTCGGGAATTTTGAATTTAGCGCAAAAATCTTTTCTTCCTCTGAGATAGTTACGGGCAGGTGCCTGTGAATCTTCTGATAATCCTGCTTTCGCTACTCAACCGGCTTGTACTGACCCCTTTAGTGCATTTTCCACTTTCCAGAGCACGATAAAAATTTAAAACGTGCTTGTGTTATCAAGGTTAAATTATCCATACCAAACATTTGACCATGAATGGAATACTGCATGTCGGTGCTTCTTCAGAAACGTTTTACAAATGTCAAATTGATAAGTTTCACACCGTACTGAGAAGAATTTTCGAACTGACGTTTCGGACTGTAGTCCGTCGGAGTGAATGGCATTCCGACGAAGGACTACAGTCCGAAACATCAGTTCGGAAATTTTTCTCACTACGGTGTAAAATTTATCAATTTGTAAAAAGATTAGACCAGCCCTGTCGGCGCCTGGCAGAAGTTCTTGGGAAGCCTTCGATTTCATGATAGTTAACTTTCCATATCTTGACAATAACATACCAGAAATCCAGCGTACGGCATATACATATCTCAACTGGTGAGATATGCTAGAATTTGTAGTGATAAGAGAGAATTTAAAGCCCGAAACAAGCGCCTATCGACAAAGTTAGAGACAAGGATTTAAGAAAAAGATACTTGAAAAGACATTTGTAAAGTTTTATAGAAGCCACTACGTACAACGAGGTGCGGAAGTATGGAGCATCAGTCAAGGAACTCTGAATTCATAGACACATTGTATGCTTTTCTCTTTGAATGTCTTATTTGTATGTGTTCAGTTCTGTTAAGTAATATGCGCCCTAATTGACTTTGAATTTGTTTTTTACGCGCGAGCTTGTTGTTTTTTTTAATTATGTGGCGTGTGCCGCGTATACTGCCTTTACTGGTTTTTACGGTTTTATCTGTTGGTTTTCCTTAGTTTACTAATGTTGTTCAGTTACTGTGCTCACTTAGTGGGTGGCTCCACCTGATTCGTTCTTCGACTGGTACAGGGTTTAATGGAGCCAAAACCAATTGTAGAATTGCACACAATTTAGACATCCTGATGAAGAACAGTAACTGTTTTGCTATTTTTTTTTCAGCAGCATTCTAGTTATGTGTGTTCAGATATCTAATTATTAAACAACTCGTTCACAGGAGCGCTCTTTACCCAGCAAATGCTTTCCACTCTCTCCAAAACACCAAGGCTCGGCACAAAAAATAAAAGAACTAAGACTGTCATCTAGAGCACACTACGTATACCGCCATCCTCCTGGCTCCTTCTGTAGGAACCTTTGCCTAGTAACACAGGTTACGTAAATTCAGCTTTAACCAATGAAAAACACTAAAATTAAGCTGACCCCGACCCTCAACCAATCAAGAAGCACTTCCTCTGGTCAGTACAGAAACGCCTATCCTCCTCCATTCATGTTTTTTGCACCAGTTAAACAAGCTCTTACCTTAGCTGGTGATGTAAATTCGTAATTTCAGACAATCAAAGAAATATTATAGGACTGTCATCTAAAACACACTAATCTTTTTATTTTTTGCACAAGAAAAACTGGACACTTGTTAAGACACTTTTTCCGCATTTTAAAATGCGAAAATAAGTACTTGGGAATAGATACCCTTGAAGACAACAGCTGACATCAGAAAATATTTGTTTTTTTTTAATAGGTATGGTTTTACAGATTTATTTGTTTACAAGTAAGTAAAAATGCTAAAAGTTAAGACGTAAGGGTTATTAATAGAAGTTTTTTTTTAACAATTCTCTATAAAAATATAAAACTAACTATATTTTGATTTCAAATAAATCGCATAAGTAAGCTGCATACATCAGTAGTTTTAGTACTTGTTTTCAGCATCTAAATAATTAAATAAAACTGCAATCACAAAACAATCACTCTTATTGCATCTTATATTTAAATTATCTTCTTATTATCTCTAGTTGGGAAATTTGAATATAAAACAGGATCGCCCACAAAATATTAGTCTCTATACCACCTCCTCCGTGGGAACATGAAATAGTATCATTAACAGGACTATGGCTCTAGGATTGGGGCGGTACCCACTATTTAGCTGAGTACCCCTCTCCCATTCCTATATGGCTCGTTATATAAATAATTCAATGATTTACAAATTAAGGTTATCATAAAAAGAAAAAATGACAATGTTTGCAAAGAAATGAATGAGTATGATCTCTTATTGATAACGGAGTTCTTAAAGGTTTGTTTCTCGTTCATCTTCATTGAATGATAACATACCATTCTCTGGATCTTTCCCGAGGTCCTCTGCGGTTACCATGTGATCTTGTATTTGCCAAGCGGCAAGTGGATACAAAAACAAGATAGCGAAAAAATCTTCCGCCATATTGCCCTGGATTTTGTATTTCTCACGTATACTTGACCGAATACCCGTGGCGTAGCTTACGAAGCCAAAAAATATTGCCCATCCAACGTAAGCCAGTCCTGCTTGCACTAGCTGTAATAACTCCAGAACAACCCATCCATAGAAAGGAACAGCAAGAATGATCATGTAGATGAAGGGTTTATTCCCGTACAGTTTACCAGCAGCTTTTCCCATGGACCACCACGGGGCCACAACCGCAATCAAAATTTGTAAAAAGTTTTCTCTTGTGAAGTAAAAGAGAGGGTCTAATATTCCTGATCGAAACTGAGGTGCGTCTGCTTTCAGATCTCCCATTTCTATCTTGAGTGCACGCCACAGAGCCGCAACCATAAAATTGAGCAAAACTGTATAGAAAAGACCTGAGCATATCGACACTGTTCGCAATGCTACTAAAGCTTCTTTCCCACCCGCCCATAGTAACGCAGTTGCAGTCGCGCCTTCGGTCAATGCCCAGAACACTCTTTGAATAATAGGAGGATCTGGATCACCATTTGCAGACAAGACATCAATTATTAACGAACCGCTGTCGGAACTGGTTACAAAATACAAAATAATCCCAACGAGGGACACGATACACATTAGGCCTCCAATCCCGTCATAATGCGTTATGACGTCAAACCACATATCGTACACCCCGCGGCAAGACAATCGCCATAAGCCGTTGTACGGTAGTTCAGAGTTTTTCCCGCCAAAAGTAGAGTTACAAGTAATGCCTGCAAGAGCTGCGTCTCGCTCCATTTTCAACCCAGCACCTCCAAACACGGTAAACCACATAAAGGCAAAGATCACTGGCAAAATTAGTGTGTAAGATATGAAATTCCTAATGGTGCGGCCTCGTGAAATCTTAGCGATAAACATTCCAACGAAGGGAGCGAAAGCGATCCACCACCCCCAGTAGAAAAGTGTCCAGTTGTCCATCCATAACGGAGCCTGTTTACCGTCTGGGGCATTGCCTGTAATATATTTAGTAAACGGTCAATACTGTTTTTAAAATATCACTCAACTAATGGACTAATGCCAATCCTGTATTTTGATTGGTTACGCTACTAAAGATCTATTGTCATAATTACCCTATATCAGCAAAAACTGCGGTTTTTTTTTTAACAAAATCTACATTCAACTGTGTTACATTTACGATTAGTGAGTTGGTTCCATTTAGAGTTAAATTGTATTCAATATATTTACATTTACCAACACTTGTGGTATGGCAGAGCGGATGTGCCTCTACGTTTCTTGTACAAATATTCTATTGGTGTACCTATTTCTTGCTCAATCCTCGGACGTTTAACTTAAAGTTAAAATAACTTTGACCTTAAAGCTGATAGCAAAAGACGCCAATGAAATTAGAATAAAAAACATTTTCACGAAAGTCCCTATATCGCTTTTTTGTCTTTGAGATGAAAAGTAGATTGAAATCTTTAGTAATACTAAATTTTGAAAATTAATCAGTTTTTCGCGGTTCCTGTTATGTTTTTTGGTTCTTGAAACGTGCAGATAAGACAGGTTTGGCACAACTTTGGTAGGTCGGAGTTGTAAATCGGATGAAGGACTCGAGAATACTTTTAACGAAAATGTTTTATGGCATCATCATACTTTTAAGTAGCATATTAAGCTAGTATTTTGGTCCATAGAAAGCCTTAGATAAAGTTTGTGTATATAATACACCCAATATTAACTTTGCTGATACACTATGGAGTTTCTATATATCTGTTCAATTTACGTAGCTACAACACACCTCGCTAACAAATTTTACAAGAAAATGGAACAGATATATTACAACAGAGCCGGTCTCTCACTACTAAATTCTGCTTTTGACGTTACGGACCCGAGAACAATATGTTAGTTACCAACCTCCCAACGCTCGGTCATTGTGAAACCGGAAGTGATTTTTCAAAACTTTAAACGCAAACTGCACCATGAAGAAAAATCGTAATCACCATCACCATTAAAAGGGTAAGGACATTTTATACACATGTCACGTAGCAAGTCAATTCTTGTTTAGATCTTTTGTTTTGATCACGCGGTGACCCTTTATGTTGTGTTTATTGTTTGCAATTGATATGGTAAAACGCGCCCATCAGTTTTGTCTCTTTTCGCTACCGTTGTTGTAGGAGTAATTTGGTCCTCTGTGCTGGCCGAAGTTTAGCCACGCCGGCTTTGCTGAGGCCAGGACAGAGGCCAACAAAACCGATAAAGTAATAAAAGAAGTTGAAAGTGAAGAGCTAGTTCCCCGTTACACATACAAAAAACCCACAACTGATATATACACTTTAAATTGTACTATATTTGCGGTTAATGAGTTTTGTTACATTTGATATTGAATTGTATTACATTTACGGTCAGTTTAGTACATTTGGTGTTATATTGTATTATATTTACGGTTTATTAGTTTATTAAATTTGGTGTTAAATTGTGTTACATTTACAGATGGTCGGTTCATTATATTTAGAGTTTATAATTGTGTTAATTTTGGCACCAATATTTTGAATTTCGAGTAAATTCTTAATACATTTACTGCTGGTATCAAATTTTATGTTCGCTATTAGAACCCTTACCGAGTTGGGCAAAAGCATCAGTGTGAAATCCCAGCTGTATTAACGTTTGCAGGTAATATCCACAACTCTGCACCAACAGATTAAGAAGAAACCACGTGTCATCGTAGAAAAACACAACCATCATCAGAAACATTCCCACAGCAAAACAAATCTCACTCAGGCGACGGATTCCAAGCTTTAAACCACTGATAACCGAAGCTGTTGCAATGGCTGTTATTATCCAAATGGAGATGACTTGATTCTGAGTCGAGTTGACGATGTTACGGTTGAATCGTCGCAGGCCTCCATTCAGTTGCATTACCCCGATTCCAAGACTCGTACATACACCGAACATAGTGCATATAACTGACAAGATGTCTACAATATCCCCCGTTATACCCCAGATCTTGTCTCCGACTAGGGGGTAGAAACAGGAGCGAGTGGTCATAGGAAGATCTAGGCGATAGGATACAAAACCCATGACGAGTCCTACAACCACGTAGACAATCCAGCCATGGATACCCCAGTGGAACAATGTTATATTTATTGCATCCTGTGCAAGTTGATTGTCAGAGTATCTGTGAAAATGTTAATATTGATATTGATAAAGATATTGATATTGATATTTAAAATATTGATTTTAATAATATTGATATGAGTATTTAATAAAATAGCTAACTATATTAGACAACGTTTCGTTGCGATCCCGGCAACATCATCAGGTCAACTAAATGTAAATTTTTTTTTTAGCGCTACAAAAAAAATCGCTTCTAAAAACCATGTTCCATTGAACATATCGTTTTTCATTAACTCACGAGTTTTTCCAAGAAGAGAATGCAAACGTTTCAAACAAGTGTTTATAAAACTAAAATACCCTTTGCGTCTCATAGACTCTGTTCTTGCCACGCATCTTAATCAAGTGAGAAAAGAGAAAGTAGAAAATCCCAGTCATGACGATGTTGTGCGTATTGTACTTCCTTTTAGAGACCAACAGTCAGCCAACGTATTAAGGAAACAACTCGGGGCACTAAGCAGAAAAATCAACATTGCCATCGAACCCGTGTTTAAGAGCCACAAGCTACAAGATGAGTTCCGTTCTAACGAGCCAAAACCTAATATAGTTAATCAACAATGCGTTGTTTACGAGTTTCAATGTCCTTTGTGCGAT
>JAOBBB020369852.1:0-10035 GCA_025331005.2 Zoanthus gigantus
GTTCGCTTGGGTATTATTTGTTCAACCCTTTCTCCAGACGATACTGTAGGTCATTCCCAGCTGTGAATGCAGTCCTACATAACGACAAACAGTTGTTTAGAAACGCTGTGAACAAGCATCGCTCAACAAGAAATAACAGTTTTTGATAGACGATGTCAGTTATCTCATGCAAGGACGCAAGTAACTTGTAAAGTTTTCAGTTATTGAAGTACAATTGTTTCGTTTAGAAACTGTTAATTGTAAGTGAATTCTCACTGAAATATTTAAATTATCAATACCTTGTTCATTTAGTATTTAAAATATCGATTTAAAGAGTATATGCAATGAGACCGATGTACTATATTACACACTTCGGTTTTGAAGAAATTTTGTTTTAGATTTTTTTAACAAGGATGGTTTTTGAGAACTGTCTACAAGTTTGCCAAAAAGAATTGGTTACATTAGCATAAGAAAAAGACTAATAAAAAATGTAGTTTCATTGATCATCAATTTATATTTTTAAGACAAGAAGAAATAGTTAGTTTTTTTTGGATTTCATCTTGACAATTGGTTCAATTATTTTATATGGTTAATATAATGATTATCATTGTTAATATAATCTTTTATTTATACACAGTTGATTGGTCAGAGTTTTAGAAAATATAAAAACTGTGTAGATCATGTATTATTTATGTAAAATATTGAGTTCTTTTTAAAATACTTATATCATCAATATTGCCTAAATGAATTGAAACATGCTTTCAAAAAGAGACGTGTTTGTATTATTGTTAGACTTGTTATTATGAAAAACTTTTTTTGGAACTTACCACGTACAAGAATTTACTTGCCGCTAATGAATTCGAATTTGAAAGCTTTTACAAACTTATCATTTTTAAAATAGCAAACCGTACCAAATATATAATCATATATTCTCGGAATCAGCAACTGTTAGAATGAATAACACCAAGCATTTTTACTCTTCAAGACAAACAAAATGAATGGTTACTTTATAGGATTTCTTCATCAACTGGTTTAAAAGTTAGAATGAATAACATCAATCATTTCTATATTCTTTAGCAAAAAAAAAAGAACGAGTGGTTACTTGATAGGGTTCCATATATAGTCACCCTTCCCTTAACAATCACTGGCAACCCCTGGACTGACTCCCCTCCCTCCCCTCCCTTAACGACCTCTTGACTAAACGTCTATTGGAAACTCTCTGGACCCCCTTTTCTGCCTGAGCGTCCATTGGAAACTCTATGGACCCCCTCTTCTGCTTAAACGTCCATTAATTGGAAACTCCCTGGACCCCCTCTTCTGCCTGAGCGTTCATTGGAAATTCTATGGACCCCCTCTTGTGCCTGAGCTTCGATTGGAAACTCCCTGGACCCCCTCTTGTGCCTGAACGTCTATTGGAAACTCTATGGACCCCCTCTTCCGTCTGAACGTCCATTGGAAACTCCCTTGAACCCCTCCCTTGCCTGAACGTCTATTGGAAACTCCATGGACCTCTCTTCTAACTGAACGTCTATTGGAAACTCCATGGACCTCTCTTCTACCTGAACGTCTATTGGAAACTCCATGGACCTCTCTTCTACCTGAACGTCTATTGGAAACTCCATGGACCCCTCTTCTACCTGAACGTCTATTGGAAACTCCATGGACCTCTCTTCTACCTGAACGTCTATTGGAAACTCCCTAGGGACCCCCTTCCTTAACGTTCGCAGCTAGCAACTCCTTTTACCCCCTCCCACTCCTAGCATTCTCAACGCACGGCTTACCTATTTTAACTTCCGGTGAATATATGAAAAAACATTTATGTGTGAAACATAGAAGACGAAAGTTTAAAAAGTTTGAACAAAAGGTCAAGTTTGACATTGCACTTTGCAGTAGTCAGTGCCACGCGGTATCATGATAGCAATGGCTTAGAACAAGTTAGCGTTTTGTTAAAACCAACAAATTGACTGCTATTATATTGTGGTGGAAGTATTTTTTCTTAAATATGCACAAATGACAAAACTAGATAACTCAAGAGAACTTTGTTACACAAAAATATCAATTGTGCAAGTATAACTTGAACTGGGAAAGAATATTTAATCGAAAAAATTTAAAGTTTTAGTTTCGCAAAACACAATGTAATCTTAAAGAGATAATTATTGTTAATTAACGTTATAAATATCATAAAGAATGTTTTTTTTTATTAAATCAAGATCAAAAGCCTTTAATTACCCTCTTTCTCTCCAAAATGAAGTAGTTAGCTTGTAACAACAATTAGTGTTCTGTTTCTGCAAATGTATACATGCATGCATGCAAATTAAACGCTTTGAAACACTAATTAAATAAGGCACTTTCTTTCAGCTGAGCTATAATCAAAAATGGTATTTTAAAATCTATTCTTACATTCTTATTACTTAAATATGATAAAAATGTGTCTACTTAAAAAGGCGAATTGAGCTAAATCGGCTTAAATAAATCGGGAATCTTAAATTAACACGAAACAGAAAGTGAACAAGAAATATGGTGCAAGTTCAAAACGCGATATTTTTGGTTTGATGTTTCAGTTTTAGTTTAGAAAAAATGATAAAATAATACACAAACTGATCTCCCTGAAATGCCGAGAAACATCTCAGCCACGTGAAAAAACATGTAGTTTTGAATGTTTTCGTTAGAGTTTATTAAAGATTGATCATTCTCTAAAACATTTATTTCACACCGCAGCTTACATTTCTTCCCGCGGGAAAAAAATAACTACTGTCTTAGAGCGGATAAAATTTTCTAAAATAAATATTGGCAAAACATGAATTCAAAGTATTTTATTTATTCAGTGATCTATTTTTAGTGTATAAAGTCAACTGAGGGCTCTCTGCTACACGATCGAGTTTGGTATACGTTTTATAAATTAACAGATCTTCAAAGTTCCCCGCAATTACCATAAACTGATCATATGATCATTCCCGCATTTTTGTTAGCATGCTCTCGCGCATCACGCATGAAGTGATTTTTGTCTTGCATTTTGCAAACTTAACCTGTTCAGGATTTTTCCTAAAAAAGGCTACAAACATTGATATTCTGTTTCATAACCAAAGGATGGGAGACTTCTGAGCCTGAGAAGCATTACTTTTGCAGTTTGGGAAAGCCAGGAACACACTGACATTTAATCGGTTCTTATAGGTTGCATGAAAAAATCAGGCTTACTTCACTGAAAAGGCAAAAGAAAAACCACGGAAGGGCAATTTTCTGGCGATCTAGAAACCTGAAATTTGAAAAGTTTCGGGAATTTGAAAATAATGCAAGCTATTAAATAAATTATTTTTAAATACAAAGGTAAATATCAGATTAAGATATAAGAACTAATTTTACCATCTTCCTGTTCCTTAACAAAGAAAGTTTCATTCTAAAGTTATAGAAACACAAGAACTTATAAACAAAAACAAAAACGAATGAAATGTATAAAATCATTAAGGTTGTAAAAAATTTTTAATAAAAGTTGTATAAGAAACCAAAAGGTTTTCGACTTAAAAGTCATCATCAGGGTTCTGTTTTTTTTTTGTTTTTTGTTTTTGTTTTTTTAAAGTTGTATAAAAAACCAAACGTTTCCGACTTAAAAGTCATCATCAGGGTTTTTACAGCCTTAATAATTTTATACATTTTATCTTTTTAAGGGAACATATGTCAAATAAAAACAAATTAACTCCATCGGTCAAGGTTACAGTTTTGACACACGCATGGTCTCTTAGAACGGATAGGAGGATAATTATGTAACTGTATATATAACATTATACAGAAATAATATATTAATACGGATAGAAAACATTTTAATCTCAAAGATAAAGGTTTAATTTAGCAGCTATAAATAGCCATTTTACCTTTTTAGGCCTCATTAGGATGGCTTAGCGAACATAATTTAAAAATTGGCGATTTACTTTCTCTGAAGTCAGGGAATGTGATATTCGTAGAGCTGTGGGTTTTAAGTGTTATCAGTGACTGAATATTTCTGCTGTTTCGTTACTCTCTGAGACAAAAAGGCGGATTTCATATCATTTTCTTACAAATTAAAAGTCTTGTAGGGGAGTAGGGGTTTATACTTGTCAGTATAGTGTGTAAGCTCGTACTGCTTCAAAAAAAAACACCTCAAAAATGATTGGTCCCCTTCTTCAGTACCAACCTAGGGCAAGCACTAATAGGAATCACTTGTTACTCGTTTTCTTGTGTGGTCCTGGCCTTTGAAAGTCAGCCAAACGTTTATGATATGTTTAAAGTAGAACTGAATGCTAAAACTATTTTTGTTTGAATCTGTTGGTATAGTAGATTAACTCTGTGAAGTTTGTTTTTTAATTAAAGTTAAAATGACAGTTAAAGACAAATTAAATATAGAAACTAAGAAAACTCTCTAGAAAAGGTTTGATACCGTGGTCGCTAATGAGATTGTCAGCGGTGTGGTATGACGTAGGTTACGATATTCAGAGCTTAAATATGGCAGTGTGCTTCAAAATCTTGATATTTCTTGGGCGATCTATGTCTTATGAAGTTTTTTTTCTTTTATAGCAGCCAAAAGCCGCACAGTAAGCATGTTTTTCCTCGTTTTAATCATTCTATTATCGTAACCTACGTCATAAACAACCGCTGACATCAAATATTGAGCTGCCGATCAAATCTTGTTGATTCGTAACAAAACATCAAATTTTTTTGAACTGCTCGGCTAACAGCTTAAAAATACTTCATATAATTGTTCTGCTATGCGTAAATGTTCAAACGATGAAAAGTCAATTGTAGGGTTTTGTTCTCCTTTAAATCCAATTCAGGTGGAGCCACCCACTAAGTGAGCACAGTAACTGAATAACGTTAGTAAAGTAAGGAAAGCAAATAGATGAAACCTTAAAAGCCAGTATTCGCGGCACACGCCACCCAACAAAAAACAAAAAGCTCGAAAGTGGAAAACAAATTCAAACTCAAATAGAATACGCATCACTTAACAACAACACACACAAATATAACATTTAAAAGAAAAGGATACAATGTGTCAATAACTTCCCAAACTATTCAGGGCTCTCTAAGCTCCTTGATCAATACTCCATACTTCCACACCTCATCGTAGTGGCTTCTATAGAACTTTACGAATGCTTTTTCAAGTTATCTTCTTAAAACCTTGTTTCTCTAACTACTCTAAATTCTCTCTTATCCCTGTAAATTCTAGCATATCTCACCAGTTGAGATATGTATATGCCGTACGCTGGATTCTTTGGGATATTGCTATCAAGATAAGGAAAGTTCACTATCTTGAAATTGAAGTCTTCTTGTCATAAATGCTGGTCTTTATTCCTTCCATACCGTCTCCAAAAAGTTAAAACAAAAAACAAAAAACCTGCAATTTTAAATAGAGCGAAATTGAAGGCGCCCTCAGAGGATGCCGGACAACTAATGTGACCGTTTAAATGAAGGATGTTTATAAAATATATTGGCGGCTAGATTTTTACAAGAGCAAAGGTTTGATATAACCACGAGTCAAATTTTCCAGAATCTATTACGAGGTCATTCAAGTCACTCACCTTTCCATATCTAAAACTGTTGAGACGAAGTGTGGCATTCGGTAACAAACTATTTACCATCATGTCCTTGCCAAAGGAATACGTGAACAGTTGACCTGGTGCCACGTGGTATCTCAAAACATTTGGTAAAAGAGAGGGGTCGCTCTCCAGTTGAGCTTTCACAGACTTCGGCAGACCCTGGAGTGCTTCATTTGTGGGTGCAAACAGCGTTAGTGGTTGTTCTGCATTACGCAGCGCTTCAACAAGACCAGTGGACTCTAAAAGTTTGATGAGCTCGGTCAAACCGTGCGCTTGAGCAGCTTCCACTATGTCCATCGCTGAATACGGAAGTGCAAAAGTTAGGAACAGCAAGATCGATAGCTAGAATGATACTAAAATACATAGACAACATTTTTAACATTATATGGAATAGAATAATTATCTTATTCAGTTAAGTTAAGGGCTAGGGTTTCAAGTAGTGACTTAAATTTTCTTCATACAACATACAGCAGTATAAAGTGATGATTACTCCATACCTGCCAAAGGCATCAAAGGTTTGTTGATCTCATGTACAACGCCATCGGTCGTAGAGATGTCTGCTTTTGTTACCATTGCGTTGTTGATCATCACTGCCTTGGTTTCGGGGTCAACACGAACTTCCACAGGACTCCCCTGTCTTGTGTGTACCCGGCCAGTACTCAGAACTCCTGAATAGACTGGCTTATCGATTATGTGGTACTTCAACAGTTCCTGTTAAGACATTATCAGTCAATCGATCAATCATTGGTATCGCATAACTTAAAAAACTCGTGGTTGAAATTTCCGTACTTTTAGCTGTCTTATATACAGGCCCCGCCCCGCTTTTAAATGTCTGAAATCTTCTTCATCTAACGCAGTTGGGTATCTATTTGCTAAATACCATTGAGCTGCTTGGTAGAATTTGCTTATGTCCTGGCTTAATGGTTAATTTTTTTTCATGAAATAGTTGTCACAATTTTTATAAAATGAACTTTAACTTTCAAAGGGTCTGTTGATATTCGAAACACGTACCCAAAACATAAAAGCAACATAAATAATAACCAAACAAAATACACAACGGCAGATGATCGTTAACCTTTTAACAAGAAGTCGATCGACACAGGTTTCCATGCATTCAAAGCACGTAATACTTTAATCAACTCTAGGATGAAAAGTTTGATCATCACCGTAGGGAAATGCAAGGAGCAGATGTTAGGCCAAGAGCAATTTCATTACGGCGATGATCAAACTCAGTTTAGCTCATTCATGCTCGCGCATGCGCCAGCAATGAATGAGTATCGTGGGGGTGAAATGTCGACGGAAGTGGTTGTAGACTGAAATTTGTGGACGGAAATTGTGGACCGTAGACAGAAGTGAAAGTGTCCTGCGAGCGTGGTTCCATGGTACAACTTTTGACTTTCGTATGCAATGACCTTTTTTTCTTTCAGTTTCTTTCTTTTTTTTAACTTAAAATTGCCTATAATGCCTTTTTCTTACTTAATGATACAATTTAATATTAAAAAATGTGGAAAAAATTTATGATTTAATCATCAGACTGTTTAATATTAATATTATTGCCTTGCATTACATGAATGAGCTGACTCTAAGAGCCTTTTAATTACTATACAGTTGGTTTAGTATTTCCATTCAACGGCCACGAGATGAAAATCACTGAATTATTTCCGTTTAATGTTAAAAGCCAATCTTTAATTTCTTTATTCAAAACTTTCAATGTGAAAAACCCTCCTTTTTACCCACGGATAATTTGCTACAAGTCACCAATCAAAGACCGATATACGCTAAATTTTTTCCTACCCTCTTCCTCACTGAATGAGACTATTTACTCACATTAGCACAGGATTTTTCGTTTTTGAGAGTTTCCAGACGACCAGGTGGCCATGTACCGAAAGCCTCGTCCGTAGGAGCAAACAAAGTTGTACAATTCAGGTCAGGCTTCAGCCATTTAGCTAATTCCGTTATGATGCTATATTTGGCGCTGCTTTCTAGGTAATTAAGGGTGGATTCCTCAGCCGGTTTCAAGACACTGTCAACCACGTGGATAATACCGTTACTTGCCAGTTGATTAGCTTTAATTACCTTCGCCCCTTGAATTACCACCGTCTGTAGGAAAACAACAAAGCAAACTATTATACAAGAGCTGTAGTTTAGAGTGGCTTTTATCAGGGCTAACGGTCGATACGCCAGTTTCTTTTTTTTACTACTTGCTGCGGTGACCACAACATTTTTAGCTTGCAAATAGCAAATAGCCAAACTTTTAAACAAAGCACAGCCCTTTCATTTTCCTGGTTTCGTAAATTTTAAAGATGATTTTTAAGTCGAAAACGTTAAGTTTTTAAATGTTTTCAATCAATCAAAAAAACGTTTAACATTTTAATGTTTTAAGCTTGAGTAACGCAGATTAAATTGCACTGATGGACGGCTAATGTTTGTTGTTGTTTGTTTGTTCGTACAGGCTTAAATTGCTACTTCATTATTTACTGAAATAATTGTAAGATTTCAACCTTATCACTCCTCGCTTACTTACCTCAACAAAAACTGTTCATCGTAAATATTGTTACTGAGCAATCTTTTTGCAATTTTGAAGCAACAGAGGGCAACAAACCCTACTCTGTCTCAATTTATGATCCGCAATAACAATGTTACAATGATAAGGAAACCCTTAATAAAGTTAAAGCTCTTTTTTGGAAAAAATGTTGTTAAAATATGTTTTATATGAGAATAAAGAATTGAAAAATTATGGGCTATATATTGAACTGGAATACTGAGAGAATTAGAGATTTGACTGAATCCAGTCCATCGCAGTGAAATGCAGAACGTAAAGAAATCTAACTGTTTTTGTTTCAAACAACTAGTCAGACAAAAAAGAATAATTTAGCCTCGCATTTTTCAACCCAATCGAATCTATTTCAGTCTGTATTTTACAGACATTTTGAACACAGACTTCTTTTTAGTTTTCAATACATAACTTTTGGTCTATTCTACATATTTTCGATATCATTCATGTCCAGCTTTACAACATGCTTTATAAAACACTTTTTTTTCAAGTCACTAGGTTAGATGAGTAAGTTTTGCCCAGTTTGCCTGGTATACCTTTGGTTCTCCCCCAATGTTCACACGTAACGTGTTGTTAGAATCAAGAGTTGGGATCAGTTGATTATCTTGCAGATTTTCTGCAGGTAATTTTTTCGGTGCCACATGAAACTTAAGCAGGTTAGCAAGAGCTTCCGGATTGTTTAAGAGAAATTGCAGGGTATCGTTGGGAACTTTGGAGAAAGCTTCATTGGTCGGAGCGAATACAGTTAGTTTGGCGCTTGAGTCAATGAGAGCGTCACCCAGACCAGCGGCCGTGACAAGCTGAACAAGAGTGCTCAGATTCAGGCTTTTGGCCACTTCTACAAGGTTCTCATTTGGTGGAGTGATGGCTGTTTGAAAACAAAGCAGAGAATGTTGTTTGTTATTACCATTCCTATAATTACAGTGAGGGCAGGGAAACTTGATGTGAGCATACAGAATTATGCGACATTTGTTCTACTTCCTGACCGTATGGATATAAAATTTTGCGAAATTCGATCAACCTTTTTCAATCAAAATTAGCAAGTATCTTTAGAATTATTAGTAAATATAATTAGTGCGTATACTCGAAAAAACCCGAGCCACAGATGGGATTTGAACCTACGACCCTCCGTGATCTAGTGGGATCCTCTGACTACTGAGGTACTGGAGACTCTACGGTGAGCATCGGAACCGCATCGCGCGGTTACACAGCCAAGTAATGACAGGCACACATGAACTCAGTAACACCACAAAGAACATCACGCCGAGTTCTCCTTGTATTTATCTTGTTATTATTATTTCATTTTTTTGTTGGTTGGCTGCATTGTTGATATGCCTTAATGTGACAGCATGACAGGGAGTTCACGAGCCGTGTGTGCCAGCCATTACTTAGTTGTGTAACCACGCGATGCGGTTAAAGTCGTGACCCAAAAATTGATCCATGCTCACCATAGAGTCTCGAGTAGCTCAGTGGTTAGAGCATCCGACTAGATCACGGAGGGTTGCATTTTGTGGGTTCAAATCCCATCTGGGGCTCGGATTTTTTCCGAGTTTCTCCTTGTCTTTTAAAATATCATGTTATAACTATTTTATCTTTAATGTAGTGCGTATACATTTTCAATAAAGTTAATAATAAACGGCACAGTTTAAAATACTACACGATGTTATCTCAAATATAGTAAAAGTAGTTGTTGTAGCAGTACTAGTAGTGGTAGTAGTTGTTGGAGCAGTACTAGTAGTGGTAGTAGTTGTTGTAGTAGTACTAGTAGTGGTAGTAGTTGTTGTAGCAGTACTAGTAGTGGTAGTAGTTGTTGTAGCAGTACTAGTAGTGATAGTAGTTGTTGTAGCAGTACTAGTAGTGATAGTAGTTGTTGTAGCAGTACTAGTAGTGATAGTAGTTGTTGTAGCAGTACTAGTAGTGATAGTAGTTGTTGTAGCA
>JAOBBB020369863.1:0-10034 GCA_025331005.2 Zoanthus gigantus
TTTCTCCTCAATTATTTTAAGACCCTGAGTGGTGGTCCGGCCGGGAATCGAACCCGAGACCTCCCGCACAGCAGACTCCAATGATTCGAGTTATACCTGTCAAATAGGAGTCAAAGAGTTGTAGTTCAAGAAACCTTATCTCAGAATTTCAATCACCAGCGATCCTCAAAGTTCCTGCCTAGGTCCATTGCTTTACATTATTCACGCATCAAAGTTGTTTAAAATCAATGAACAACATCTACCTGATGCACATTGCTTCGCAGATGATTCTCAGTTGTATCTCAGCTTTCGACCAACTAATGGGTTGTCATCTCAGACTGATCGGTCATTCAAGCAATGGAAAGATGTATTGATGACAAAAGTCACTGTATGGTTACTGACCGTCTGCTTCTGACTGATTACAAGACGGAATTTTGTTGATTAGCAGTCACCAACAACAAAGCAAAGTTGAGTCACTCCCTTTAAGAGTTGGAACAATGGAAATAGAACCTGTGTATTGTGTATTTGATACAAAGATGTCCATGGGAATACATATTAGACATTACAAATAAAATAAAAACATTCATTCGCATATTACAAATAAAAACTAAAAACTACATATAGGAATACATATCAATAAAGTGTGCAGTTTGCTACCTCCAGAACCTAAGAAAGGTTAGAATGTACTTAACTCGAGATTGTCTTTTAACCCTTATTCACTAGCTTGTTACAAGTCGGCTTGACTATTGCAACAGCCTTATGTATGGCTTCCCGCACTGTCAGATTTCAAAATTACAGAGATTGCAAAATGCTGCCTCTCGGCCTCGCTCTTGATCTCAGTAAATTTTGCCATATAACTGCAGTATACTGCAACAACTTCATTGCATGGCTGCCTACCTGCAAGATCTTAATTCTTACTTTCAAGGCTATTCATGGACTTTTTCCTCCCTACATCTGCAAACTGATAACTGTCAAACCTAAATCTTCCTACTGGCTCCGTTCAAACAACAGTACTCTGCTACAACCTCCACAACAAAAAATACTGCCTACACTTGGTGCTCGATTCTTTGCTGCTGTTGCCGCTCCTTCACTGTGCAATATACCGCTTGTTGACATTAGAAATTCTGCTTCCATAAACGATTTTAAGAAAATGATAAGACCTTTCTTTTTAATAAATCAATTTAAGTTTGTTTTAATTGTTTTAATAAACATTTTAATGTAATAAAAAATAAACAAAATATTATTTAATTAAACAAAATATTATTTTATTAACAATTAGGTAATTTTTGTTCATTATTAAAATAATAATAAGATATACTGGTAATTAAAATTACCAGTATATCTTATTATTTATTTGATCTTAACTTTGAATTTTAATTCCGCATTGTAAAGCGCTGTTGTTGTGGTTATTGATCAATTTGGAAAAAGGGCTATAAAAATTTTAAATTATCGATTTGATTTAAAAATTGAATTATTGTGACAATTACACCAGTTACTAAACTTGCTCTCATGCTCTCATCATCTTTGTTATCAATGTTTAACAGAATTTCAGTGAAAAGAATGATTTGCAAACGCTTAATCAAATGTATTGAAAAAAATGTTATATAAGTCTCGATACGGTTTTCGTATAAGTTTTCAACTCATTCATTCTGTTTCGGATATAGTTAGCACTTTGCAGTCCAATATTGATAAAAGGCTATTTTCTTGTACCGGCCTTCGATATAGATCTAACAAAGGCATTGGATGCCTTGAATCAAAATGTTATATAAGCTAAATAGATCAGTACGGATTTTTCGGAATTATCCGCGAGTCTTATCTAGAAGGTATAACTTAAACCACAAGCTCCAGTATTTCAAATTAAAATCGAATCATTTTGATGTCGTGTATCACTGGGATATGTTCTTGGCTCTTCATCGTTTTGTTTTTTATTTTAAAAATGATAAATCCTTATCCTCCTGATGATACAAATATCTTTTTTGCAAATACAAACAATAAAATGCTAGAAATTATAGTGTTAACAGCTAACAATCAACTTCAAATCGAAAGCGTAACGCTTGTGGAATGTAGCTGGAATGTAAAACCAAACAGTATGGATGGCACATGTGCGGTAGCAGCTGACTTGAAGCCACTAATGTGGGCACTGAGTTAAGGCCACCATAATTGTGAAATCGAATTAGGTAATTTTTGTTCATTATATAAAAATTTACCATTTGATATTGATATCAAAATGTTTGACAACACGCAAAGCAAATACTTTTTATTTCAATTCAAAGGCTCTGTTAAATATCTAGTAATCCTAATTGACAACAAACCTTCTTGGAAATCACATTTTGATCTCATTTCTACCAAAATAAGCAAAATCATAGGCCTGATAAACAGACTACAACATATCCCTTGTAACCAACAGATAAAATCACAATTATTCAACCTTACTTATTATATTGTCTTATAGCTTTTTTGAGAACAAACTACAAGAAAAATAAAATTTTCCAAGCTTGACTGTATGATGATGTTTATAAAGTGCACCGCTATTTCTATTTCATTTTTTTTTCATCTCCACGTCTTTTGTTTTATTTCGATAGCGTTAGCCGGTTTTTGACTCACGGATACACCGTAGGAATAGTAATAAGTTATTATAGCTGGGACTTTCTCATTTGCAAACGATTTTGTGCAACAACAGCCATTGTTAAAAATCGTGCAGTCTCGGCCTTGCGCAGTTGGTTCGTTTTAGCCTTTTGATCCGCTTTATTAACAATTTAGGGGAACTTGTTCTCCTTTAGTTTCGTGTTGAGTTGGAATCTTGGATTGTTTTTTTAAATAAGTTTAATTGTTTGCTATTATCAATTATATAGCACTTAGAAAAGTAGAGGGAAAACTGGCATAACACTCTGACTCTTTGACGTTGATCTTGAACGAGTTGCCTGTGGTGAATGGTAGTTTGCAATGTACTTCTTACCAGAGTGTGAGTCCTCTCGTTTCATTTGAAATTTTGATTTGAGCTCCGCTACGCTTTTTACTTATTCCGCGTCCTGATGATGCCGTAGCTGGGCGAAAGCTCCTGAGTTTTCGAAAAGTTAAGAAGCTTTTAGACAAATGTCTATCAATTTTAACTTTTTGACAGTAGCGCCAGGCCTCGTTTGAAACTTTTATCATTTTCCAATGCTGCTGAAGGACAGCACCAAATACGGTGTGCCGACTTATCCGAATAAGACGTGTGAGAGAAATAATAAATTAAAAGGCAAATACGTACGAAGAAGAAAATTTCGGCGATTGTAAAAACTGAATAAGAAAAAAAAACAACGAAAGATAAAGAAAGATAGAGAACTAATAAAGCACGGAACAGTTTATGGTCGCAACTGGTGGTGGGTAGTAAAATGGCCGCGTACAAACAAGACAATAAACATTGCCGCAGTAAACTCAAAAGTTCAATGAATAAAAAGAAAAAGTGTGTTTAGAAAAAGTTAAATGGAGTTCATGGCGGCTAAAAATTGTTTTAAAATGCGGCCAACTTAGAGGAATCGGAAAAACAATGGAAAATGAAATATGTACTGTTGCCTTTGATTAGAGATAATAAGCTAAACGCAAAAACATTCATGCCTTCTTCGTTAAATGTTGTTGAGGAAAAAAATACAAATTTGTGTGAATCAAATAAAAGACATGCGGTAATTAGAAAAAAAGGTTAGAATCAAAGGTCAAACGTACTATACTAGATTAATAATATTGTACTTTGATAAACGGAAATCTGTCGTTATGCTTATAGTGCCGTCAAAAGGTAACGTACCAAAATTTAAAATCATAATCTGTGGAGGCTATTTTTTCAACGCATTTCAGTCAAGCCATTATGTTTTACTAGTTCCTGTTGCCTAACAGAAAGTTAAGACAACCAAAGATTAAATATGGATATTAATGCATTTAAAAGTTTAAATTACGCTAACGCATTAATGGTGCACTCATTTTTCTGCTACATGTGTATGTATGTGCGTTGATGCCGATACTGTCATACTGAAAATTCCACCTTTGTATTTATTTTATTTGCCAGCGAAAGAATAACATAGATAATTGGATACAAGTAATTTGTTTAAAGAAAAGGTTATGTCAAGTTCGTTATTTGGGAAGCCTCTCTGTGGAAACGTGTCAGCTCCTGTTGCTCTTTCATTCACGACAGCGACAATAACTGGACTACTGTGCATAGTAACTGTACCTGGAAACCTTCTCGTACTTCTCGCTGTATTTTTTGATCCTTACAAGAAACTCAAGTCTCCATTTAACATTCTTGTCGCCAATTTAGCAACAGCGGACCTTATCGTGGGACTTATCGTTGAACCAATTGCCTTTACATTACATGTTAAGGAAGGGCTTGGGACTCTACGCGAGTCTACTGTGATTGTTCACTTGCTTTATTTTATGGTTTGCACAGCTAGTGTGCTGAGCATTGGAGCATTAGCAGTCGAACGTTATCTTGCGGTGCAGTATGAAATTAAATATCGCACTGAACTGCAACTCAAACCTAAGAGATTGGTGATTGTTCTATTTGCGATATGGATTTTTTCTTGCGCTTTTTCATTTCTGTACTTGCAAACCGGTTACATTGGTTTTTCATTTGTCTTCAACCATACCGCTGTGGCTTTAACCTTCGCCATTCTTATATTTACTTATGCAAGAATATTCAAAAAACTTCGTGAACGGGTTAGGCGATGGGATAACGTTGAGGATCCCATAAAAACAAACCAAGTTAAACGACAAGCTGTTTGCCACGAACAGAAGGCAACCAAGACACTTTTGATAATGTTAGCAATATTTGTCGTGTGCTATTTTCCGCCTTTGCCTTTTGCTTACATTATGAACTTCTGCATTTCTTGCAGTTGTAACGTTGTTCATGTATTTCGTGATTTGCAGCTTGTTTTCGTATTGGCTAATTCATGCTTCAATCCAATAGTTTTTGCTTGGAGGTCAGACAAGTTTCGAAAAGCTTTCATCAAAATTGCGACATGCCGAAAACTGAATTACAGGAAACAAACTTCAGAGGTTCAAATCGTTATCACCAAGCTTCCAACTTGGTGCAGAAACAGAAATTTTCCTTTAAACCTTCATCGTCGTTGCACTCGAATATAATGTAAGACAACAATTATTTAAAGACACAAAGAACTTTTACGCCTGAATACCATTATTGTTTTTATATATTTTTACTCATTCTTATGCATATCACTGTACATATACACTCTCAATTTATTCTATTTCTTTATTATGATGAAGGCCACCACAAGAGTGGCAGAAACGTTAACTTTTAACTAAAAATTTCATACGTGTATAAACCGTGAAGTTTTTATTTTTAATGATTATTGAACAAACGGTAAAGTTTCCCTTTTCAAGGCGCACAAGATTTATACGCGCCATATTCAATTTATACTGATTATTTAATATAATTTATATATAATTATTTATAGAAACCAACAAGTGTTGCATGGTTGAGGTGCGGATGCTTTTTAAAATTTTCCGACAATTTCTCTTAATCAGTTTTCATCACGTAATAATGATTATTAGTGAAAGAATATCAAATATTTGCCACAATATTAACTATATTTGTGGTTTGGTATAGTAACTGAAATTTGAGTTTAATCTTTATCTGCGTATACTGACTTTAAAAGCATTTACTACACGCTCTTTTTATAAGAACAAAGGCTCAGACTGGCCGAAAATTAAGAACAATTTTAGAACAAGCTCAGGCTGAGGCTAAAAAAAAACTTTAATGAATCTTTTAAAATCGTTGAGCAACATAGAAATTGACCTCTGCAACAGACAAAATGCGCAGTGGTCAGTAATCTTGGATAAATGTGCAGGGATCTCCTCAAAATGCAGACCATCAGCATTGTTTTTCAATGCCTTGTCTTCTTGTTTGATTTCTCATTTCAAACCGCTCACAAAAATAAGAACAAATTAAGAACAGATTGAGGCTGAAGCAGCCAAAAAATAAGAACAAAGAGCCTGGGCAAAGTTTACTGGTTCTTATAAAAAAAAAGCGTGACTGTATTTGTCTGACAAAAAACTTCTAAATTTTGATTAAGTTTCAGCTTGTGTTAATTTTCTTGTCAAGATGAGTTGAGGCACAAAATGAAGAATCTTCTTGTAAAAGTTAAATCTCTCTTGAGGGAAGAGCGGAAAGGTGCTTATTAGAAATGGATGGGTGAGCTAAACGGATGTATTTAAACTTATTATGTAAGCGCGCCGTACGGTGGTCTCCGTTAATATTCAGTTTTGATAGTTTTACTTCTCCTACAACCCTGACGTTGTACCTTCAGGCACGCTACAAGTTTACTGCTCAAGATTCGAAATTTATTAAGGAATCAAGCTCATTGCTTCCAGAGTAAATCAAAGAGAAATGCAAACAATGGCTTCGAATGCCTCAAAGTTGCCGATATCTCAAGATCCTATCGAGGTAAACGTCAGCTGTATACGCACAAAAAGCGTTCTTAATGGGGTTGGTACATTTCTTTGAACCCGGCCGTGGACTACCACGATGGACTATCAACATGGGCCATACGAAAATGGACTACCAAACTGGAAAACCCTAACTTATAGTTACCTTGAAAATACAAAATAAATAAAAAGACTACAAAAAGATGTATTGTCAAATTTCAAAATTATTGTCACAAAAACTTTGCTATAAAAATTTGCTCAAGTCTACCTTAAAACCAAGTTAAAAGAAAGGAGTTGCATAACAGAATGAGGTGGGTATATGAAGAGAAGTGTACTGGAACAGTATAACTATAAATAAAATGTTGTATTGATGTTATCAATGCAATCATAAACTGCATGTAAGAATACTTAGGCTGCAAGTTGAAATGAAACTGATATTGAAGTAAGAAAATGTCCCCTTAGTTCAAAATCTTCATGTTTATATTATTTTCGTTATCAAAGTGTCATCATACCTCATGTTAGGTAAAATGCTCAAATTAAATTCATACAAATACTTTAAAAAGTCTATGGAAATCAGTCAGGAGAATTTTATGTGGATATTCAGGCTTATAATGCCAACAAGAGCAATATATTGAAATAGCATCAACTATATTTAAAAAAAGCTAGCACTTAACAAAACCAGAGAAATATACTGAATTAAAAAGAAAAGGATATAATGTGTCAATAACTTCCCATGCGGTGACACACAGTTAGTTTGATAACATAAACATAATAGTATGACTGCAATAAAGTTCCCAGAGGGAATTGAACTTACACCAACCATAAAGGCATGTATCGGGGATGGCCATCCACCAGCGCACAAAACCAAGGTTGTACTAGCAAATAGATATCTGAACAGACATAACTAGAATGCCGCTGAAAATAAATAGCCACAGAAATTGCGAGCCAGTCGCATCTTAATTGTTGAATAGAGAAGCCATCGTGCACTACAAATGTATGAACTGCTTAGCACCAGACTATCTGATCTAAAAATTCAAAAAGAAAAGTAGTAATTTTCAAATTAATAATAATAGTAATAATTAACAATAAATGATTATTATTTATAATAATAACGGTATTTATTAAGATCCATCAAACGTGAAAAATCTCCACAACATATACAATTTGTAACAGCACAAAATTATTGCAACTTATTCACAATTATTCCTATAAAATAATTTTTAAAATGCAGTTTTTGCACACAACTTAATAAGCGATTGCGAAAGAGACCTCTGAAGAAAAAAAAACATTCAGGTTTCAACCGGAATGGAACCCGTGTTTTTACAGCGCCTTACGTCTTTTATTCGGGAAAAGAAGAAGCAGTTAGAGGACTCTCGGAAACAAGTGAATCGGCTCAAAGTTGAAATGTTTCACCAGCACCGTAAACATGCTGAATGTCATCCAAACATTCTGACAAAGGGCTAACGCACACGAAATGTGATTTGCCTACTCGCCGACGCAATCTTGTTGAAAAAAACTGTCTATGAGAAATTAAATAGGGTATCCCTTCTGTTGCTAGAGGAAACAATACAATAACGTTGAATATATAATTACCACAATGAAGTTAAACCTCTAGAAAGTGAAGTCTTTAACAAAAATATTTACGATGTTCAACCTGTTTGAAGACTGATTTTTCTTTGAATATCATTACAAAGAGTCAATTTATTATCAGTTGATTTTGAGATTTTTTAAATTGTCTACTAACGTGGAATTAAAAAATGAAAATTAATGACGTTCCTAAAAGTTCTCTTTATGTCCCTTTGATTCCTGCTGATTTAGTTTTTACCACAGACGTTTGGTTCTCAAAACATCAAGGAAGTCTTCAGTTGGTGTTTCATCTGTTTAATCCAAATACTGAGGTTTAATTTTAATTAACGGTGAAAACCTTTCCGTCCGAAGAAAGACTGCACTAGCGCACACGTTTCTTTCCTTTTAACTGTACATGTTGTTGCGGCAGGACGACCTCTTTAACCTCAGAGCAACAAGCAATCCAAAATCACAAAAGAAATAAAGAAAATAACTAAAGTATAAAAAATTGGCGACAATCTTTGCGAGTCTGCCTACAATTCAACAGCAAGGTTTGTTTGAATAGTAGTTTGATTTGTATGTTGTTGACCTTAGTTTGCAACTTGATTTATTGAACATACATATTCTCAACTTTTATTTCATTGTATAGAGTCTTTTAAGTTAAATATTTAAGCCTAGATTTAACATAGAATTGCCAGTAAAATTGAGAAATTAAATTTGTGGATCCTTGCGAAAGAAGAAATAATGAAGTTCCACATCAATTATTGTAGCCAACAACCATCTTAAATACAGAAAAATCATGGATAGATAGCTAACAAATATGGCCACTAAGGCTACGTAGATAGTGAACATACCCTTTAAATCTACCATATATAAAAGTGACCCTGAATGTTTAACGCAGCCATGGACAGCTGTTGCGGCCTTTATTGGCTTCATCGCAATGGTGTAGTTAACAAAAAGGCTCACATTGCTACAGAAGATGGAAAAATAAAAGCGTAGTGCATATCAAAAAGATTCGCAAGATGGAAAACGTTTTGATTTTCTACTTTAGAGAGGCAGGTACAGTTCCAGATTTTTAAAATATATTTTGAATTAAGTTTGAGTGTATTTTTTAATTTTTAACTTAAGTTCAGGCAAATGATTTGACTTTTGTCCTTGCTAGTGTTTCAAATTAAACTGAATTGGGATCTTTTCATTAAGGTATGCCATCGCCTACAAGCTAATTGAGTTCTTGTTCCATTTACCCATCATACTATATTTAATTTTGAGTATGTTTCTGCAGTATTTCCTTTAAAAAAACTCAAAACTTTCCTTTCCAACAATTTTTCTCACGTCATAAACTGTGTTGCACATCAGATAAAATATTTGGTGAATGGCTGAAGACGTCATTACTTAATCCGTCGAGGAATATCTTTGAAGATTTTAACTATCTTTTTAGTTTTTTTTTCAACTGATTTGCCTTCGTATTGTTCATACAATCCTATATACGTCAATTTCTGAACTATGTAATGTACCTATTAATGTAAGTCCCGAGGGGGGTGGGAAGAGATTACTAAACAAATTTAAGCAAAATACCCCACCCAAGGGACAATGCTTTAATGCTTTGAACCGTTAAGGCAACCATTATTTTTTTCAAACATTTTATTTTTAAACTAATATTGCAAATATAGACAACATTTTTAAGTCCTATAGAATATCGAGTTCAACAAAGGGCTCATGATCTGTGGCCGAAAATTATCATGACAATATGGCAACAAGGGAACAATAATAATAACCAGAAACGTACAATTTTTAAATAAATAAAAAGAAAAACATTCAAAATATCTAAAAAAGTACCATTTATTTGCATTTGACGCCTTTTAATGCTTTAAATGTAGTGTTTTTTATTCCTACCTTGTCTCCTTTCCGTGAAGATCCAAAAGCAACCATGCAGTGTTGCTTAGTGACCTCGCCAACGATTTTAACACAGGAATCCCAAGCGTTTTCAAAAATCAATTATCCCGACCTACGGGACTGAGTTCGTGATCAAATTATCTACCCAGGAGCATATACTTGACATTAAATCCCCACCCCCT
>JAOBBB020369874.1:0-10033 GCA_025331005.2 Zoanthus gigantus
AAAGGCAATAAAACAACAACAACACTCACTGTCTCAACTCTCTTATATAGGTTGCATTACGTTATTCTCTAGAACATATTATGTGATTAATGTTCTATAAATATCACAAATCGTAAGATCTATATAAATAACAACTGATTCCTGAACATTCTATCACTAGTCAACAATATAGAACGTTCTTTCAATGTCATGCTATTTTCCTAATCACGTCTTATCGTTACAAAAACAAGATTATCATTAACATTAATAACAAGCAGATTATCGCTAACAACAACAATATTATCGTTAACAACAACAAGAAGAAAATTATCGTTAACAACAACAACAAGATAATCGTTAACAACATTAACAAGAATATCGTAAATAACAACAACAAGATTATCGTTAACAACAGCATCAAGGTTAACGTTATTCGGCATTAACAACATTTAAAGAACAAGATTCGTATTAACGCTAAACAAGATTATCATTAATAAATTTAAGACTAATCATTTAGAACAAGAAGACTATCTTTAACAACCACAAAATTATCATTAACTGTAATATCAAGACTTCATTATCAGCAACATTAACAAAAACGATTTTCATTAACAAATTCAAGATTTATCGTCAACACCAACAACAAGATAATTAACAAAAACGACAAGATTATCGTCGAGAATGATAAAATAAACTCTTTAAATTTATTTGTAAACACTCTTACTACTGGACAATTAAACACAAACTATATTATTCAGTACTAAACTAAATTCTTTACCGGCCAAGTGGCCCATGAAGCTGGCGCAATTTTATCTGCCCTTTCTGTAGTGTTAAGCATATGAGTCTTTGACTCAGTCCCAATGAACGGGACACTAATTTATCGCAGGTTAACTCCCAGCTGACGTTGGTACGCATTTACCATCCCTGGAAAAATGGAAAGCTAAGTTAGCCTTGGAAAAGAAGGTCGCACAAATATTAGCCGAGGGTCGAACTGGGGAACCTGTGGCTAGAAGGCAGAGATCTTAGCAAATGCGCAAACTACCCCCGCCCAGTATTCAGTATGTATACTGCAATACGCCTATTAAACATTCAGTGTTTTAGCGCAAGACCCTTTACCCTCCATACCTTGTTTTAAAAAACAGTAATTAGAAAGAAAACTGATGGCGCTTCGAGCAACTAATGAAGCTGCAATGACAAGGAACTAACGCTTGTCAGGTCAGCTTTTTACTTAAACGCTTCAACGTAGAGTTGTTCTAATCACGTGTTTTCTTACTTGCCTAAACGTTAATTAATAGTTTCTTCAAAACTTATTTAATAAGTATCTTACCTTTTTAAGACCGGACAACACGCTGCGGAGTTTCATTGTCCTAAGCAACATCGTAGAGATGTTATCGAAAGGTTTACTTATCCGTGAAGATATTTTACTGGAACGCCGATCACCTTTTTGATGCTTAACAAAATCGTTTTCCTTTTCTCCTTTGCCAAATGCATAATAGTTTTGCCTCCATTTTTGTCTCCTATAACCTGCAACTAGAATTACTGATCATAAAGAGTAGGACCTTTATCACACTTGTATAAGAATATAAAATACATTATTTATTGAAAAAAAGAGATTCTTCATCAAATTTTCCATATAATTAAAAATTAGCTTAAAGTCCCAAAACATGCTTGTTTTTCGGAATATTAAAAGATCTAAACGAAAATTATTTTAACGTTACTAGAAGTACAAGATTTCTGGTGCTGCGCAAACCAAGTCGCTCAACTGTAAACTGATTACTCGAGTTAGCTCAAATGCAAAATTGAGAGCTGTTTTAAGCAAGAAGAATGTAAATCCAGTAAGTAAGTCAACTTTTTCCATACATTTGAGTCAATCTTTTGAGCGAGCGACTCATTTCTCAAACGACTGGGCAAGTCGTTCGCACGAGTGTGTTGTTAGTTTTTGAAACGAGTGAGCAAGTCTAAATTTTAAACGAGTGAGCAAGTCGTTTGCACGAGCGGGTCTAATTTTAAATGGATTACGAACAACTTGTACACGACTTTCCGTGCGAAAACGGAAAGTCATTAATGTTTGTTTTCCCGTGGAAGGTCACATATGTGATTGCATGAAAGCGAGGCTGGTAGTGCATGCATTTGCTTGTAAAAATGCACATTCTTAAAAACTCATCGATCTTCGTCAGTTTATGAGCTGTATCTTTGTTTTTAACGTTAGTATATGGCAATTAGGTATTAAATAATAATAATAATCAGTTTTTTTACCCCATTTGGTAGTGTTTAACACTAAATTACAAGGGAGGTCAATTCTACACAAAACACTTAATATATTTAGAACAGCAGCAAAAACAATTAATCCTTATAGTCACTGTGAGTAACAAAATTACCAAGGCTTATAAGATGATACCTGCTCGATAACACAGCCCGACATCTGTAAAGGGGGTAAATCCGAGGGCTTATACTGTAAGAAATCTATGCGTAGTTCTTTACATTTAAATGGATTTAGCTTCATGCCATGACTACTAACATATATGAACAAATAACCCTCGCTAAGAAGGCTAGCAAGCTGGTTGAACATCTAGGAATAATCTCTAAGACTGACAGTTTGTCCACATACTTAACTCTAGTTTTCCAGTCCTTCACTAAGTTGTTGACGAGGACTGCAAACAACAGGGAAGCATGTCTTTTCCCCTGAGCGATACCGCCCCTTGGAATAACGCAGTCGGACAGAGCACTACCAATTTTGACTTGTTGCGACCTACCCGTCAAAAAGGCCCCATTCCATCTAGTTAAGACCTCATGCACCCCTAAATTACGAAGCTCAGATACTAAAACAGAATTATCCACCAGGTCAAATCCTTTTATACGGTAAACAAGATGCATGCAAACCAATGGCCGTTATCAAGCGCATCTAGGATACAGTGTAACAAATAAACGAGCGCATACGTGGTTGATCTGCCTGGAAGAGCAAACTGTTTTAGATCAATTTTATCAATGATCTGATTAAATAGGGTGGCAAAACTTAAAACCCTCAAATATATTAGCTATTTGAGAAGTTAAGGTAAGTGGCCTTAGATCGTTCTTAATACATTTAGGTGGTAAACATTTAGAGAGGGGGTGACTAAAGACTCCTTGATCTGATAAGGAATAAAACCTTGCGTTAATGAGGCATTGTAAATGTCAGTAACTACTGGAGCAAATTCAGAAGCAAATTCCTTCCGGATCTTGTTAGGAACCGATATCAACAAGGAACTCCCTTGGGACATCAAGATTATGATCGAGGTTAGCAAGTGTGGTGTCTAGGGGGGTGAAATGTGATGTAAGGGCAAACAAAAAGTAATTAAACTTCTCTGCTAAGGCAGCTGGAGTGGGGGTATTCTCATGGAGCATCTGGGTTACCCAATCCAGTAAGGCCCTTTACCTCACGCCACCAACGAGTGATGTTACTTTCTTTAGAAGAGGCCACCTTACTATCATAGAACTTTTGTTTACATTCCATACATGCCCTCGGCACCTTATTAAGCATCTCTTTGTAACGCTGCGAGTCTCTTCCATAGACAACAAGAGCATTTTGGCGTTTATAGTGATCAGAGATTTCAGCTTATGTGTGATCCAGGGTCTACCTGAAGAGCAGCATTTAGTACGTTGCAAGGGAAGACAGTTGTTGACTATTTCTGTCAAGGTAGAATTAAACAGATCATATTTTTCCTGGACATGTGAAGGCTCAAAACTTTGGACCAGTAGTCATACTGTGTAATCCAGCGACCAAACTCAAGGACCCTACGGGGCCTAGGGTCCCTTTTAGATATGATGTTCATAAGAGGGGTTTGATTTGGTAGAATGACTTGATCATCACAGTAAAATGGTCACTTGTACCAACCTTGGGCAACTGGAGAGGTGGAGCAAACGATTTCGGCCTGTTAGACAGGCACCATTCCAGAGTCCCAGTATCCCTGGTTAAGATCTTGATCAATTGTGTTAGGCCGGTAGAATTCTTGGCTTGTTCAGTGTTCTGTAAGCCTCTGCTTGTAGGGTTGAAGTCCCCACAAACCACAGGAAGCCCATCAGGATGTTGTGACAGGAACGAGTCAACGTTGTTCCGGATTAAATGTAGTAAAACTAAGTAAACAACACCCATAAGAATGCAGGAAATAGCTTTTGGGAGACGAAATGGTTGTATTTCTAGACACAGCGATTCAATTTCTGATGATTCGTATGACAAAATCCTTTTGCTAGGAATCTGTGAGTTAACATAAACAAAAACACCACCCAGCCATCAGATCTGTCACATCTATAAGAGCAATATCCACTGAGAGAAATGAGCGAGTCGCCGAAAGAAGGATTCAGCCATGTTTCGGCTAAAAAAACAATGCCAGGTAGGTAAACGTTAACATCCACAACGGTTTGCAGCTCGTGCATTTTATAGCGAAGAGAACGAATATTCGCCGGTAAAATACTGAGGAACCATGGAACTGACGACTTACTTAGCTGGCTAGAAACTTGATTGGATGAAGATTCATCTGTGATGGTCGCGAGGCTACAAGTCCTTGAAACTACGGGAGAGAGTTCTTCATTAATCGAACTGAACCGGACTTAACTACAGCCACCCCTTTTCAAACGAAAAGGTTTCCGTATCCCAAGTTGGTCAAGAGATTGCCATAACTTGGCTGAGAGGCACTCTTTTGCTGCAATTTCGCGATGGATTTCAGTAATGAGGAACTATATTGCAGTCTAGGTGGTGCTGAAACTTGTGATGTTCCAATATGGCCCACTCGAATCGCAGTAGATTTTTGAGGAGAATGAAACCCTCCGGGCCGCCATGAGTTAACAAACTCGAGGGAACTACACAAAAGCAATATCCCAGGTTGAAGAGTGATATTGAATGCCCACATAACGGCTATAGGGAAGTACAGAACAACAAACAAGTCAGACAAATCAGAAGACAAGCAAACCGTGGCAGCCATTTTGGCTCCGCTGCTGACCTTTATTTTTTACTTTATTCATATATTATATAATGTTATTTTAGCATGAGTAAGGATTATTGTGACTGAGGGATCAATGCATTGTTTGTTGAAAACTGACACCTATCCTGAATTTCATATATATCTATGGGTAAAAATTGGTAGATATCGATACTTAGAAACTGAATTTTTTCGATCTTCAAGATAATCTTCAGAGTTAAAACTGAAGAACGAAAATGTTTAGTTATTAATTCTTACATCTACAAGTTTTTTACAGAGAAACAACTATTTTGCGTAAAGTTTTTACAAAATGGCCCGATATGAAATTTCAGGAAATGTAGAGCAAAGTCTTTTTATAAGTTTTGTCAACGAACTCGACTATTCCTCTACGTCTATTTTACGAAAACATCCACGCAACGCACGATTAACATCCGCGGAAGAACTGGGTACCATGTCTAAAAATAGCTTAAGAGGGATTACCCTAGGAATAAGACCTATATGGAGAATTCACTCTCTTACCAGCTCATAACTCTCTTGTCTTTGATTAAGTTGATAGTTTCATAAAGTTATGTTAGCTAGGATGGAAAATTGACGTCGTTTGTAAACTTTTTTTTTGAACATTTGTTTAACAACGAAGAAAAAAAGTAATACATTGTATTGAGTAATTGTTCAGGTTACATGGCCGCTGTGTCTATTGTCTTTTGAGTCCCACGGGATTAGTTTTGTATTTTTAAAAGTGCATGGTTGAGGTTCGTAGGTGATGTTCGTGAAGGAAACACTTTTTTATTAGAGGCCAGTTAGTACATGATTGAGCTTTTTGAACCACGGCCGGGGTTGAACTCGGCCCTGTTAACCGGGCTCAATATCTGCTTAATTACAAAGACAATTTTAGCCGTGGTTTCTACTGACAAAGTCGGATAAATCTTCATCTGACTTAATTAGTTTGCTATTAAACAGCGAATCACATTGCTAGACATTTTGTACCTGTACTGCAGGTTCGTTTTCATTCATAAAAAGAAATCTTGCATTCTTTCCAATCGATCGCACTCCTCCATTTTGTTTTGGAAAACACGCCAGACCCAAACCATGTCAGCCCATTTTCATTGGCATGCAACAATTACATGGCAATTAAAATGTTCAACCCAGGGACTGAGTTTAATCCAGGGCTAAAATTTCAACCCTGGTAGTTCTAGCCCAAGCTGAGGTGAAATTTTAGCCCCGCAGTTGAACTCAGCCTTTGTTGATTTTAAAAATTTTCCATGCAATCACGCATTTGGTTTAATAAGGTTTTTGTTTTAAAGAAAGGGCTGAAATTTCAGCCCGGTTAATATGGCTGAGTTCGATTCAACCCCTGGATTGTCAAATCTCCATATAATCGGCTGTTAGATCAATAAATTCTTGTTAGGTTATAAACAAAAACTTTAAAGTGTATAATTTGAAGTAGGTCAGCAGGTACGTAATTGTAGGTCAAGTATAGTACGAAATTTACTCAACTCTATTCATCGGCGTATAAAATAGAGTAAAATTAGACATTTCTAGCATTAGCCGGCTTAATCTTTCACGAAAGGTAGTAGAGCTGTCTAAATCAGAGATTGATTTATCAATTTCAGTTATCTGTGTAAGAAAATAAGGGAAGCTCCGAAAGTCGATATGTTAATTAGTATTTTCTACATTCAGTAGCAAGCTGGCACAGTGTTTGTTTTCGGAGATATGTGGGTAGTTATCTCAACACCAAGTACCAGGACTCAAAACTTAAGTTTAATTGATATTTTTCGTGAAATCAAAAATAGATACCACATATGTGCTAGTAGCTAAATTGAAGCCATAATATTGGGCACTATGGCCACGAAGGTAGCGGGCTTTAACCTTTTAAACTACAATAAAAATAGTGGGTAAAGCTAGTTTTTTTTAACATCATACAGTTTATTAAAAATGATCTACTTTCAACTTCTATGTCAGCTAGCATGTCCAAAATAGATGTTCTTAAGTCTTAATTATCTAGTTCATAGTTTAATTTAATACAAGTTGTCAGTAACTAATTATATAAAAAGCAAAAATAGAGAGTAAAATTAACTACAAGTCTACAAAAATTAAAGATTATAAAATACATTTATTCAGTACTATTTCGGTTGTTTCGTTGTTATATTAATAAGTAAAAGTACAAGTTGATTGAATTTACTTTATCACACTTTACAACAAGAATAGTTCCTGGGCTAAACTATCTGGTGCTATGTCGAATTATTTCAGGTCAGCATTTCAATAGGAAAGCCTTGCTTTGCTTCCATCACAGTGGGAACCCATACACCTCTACTTTTAGGCATGGCCTGTTCTTATGTGCTGTCGGGATGAAGCGGATATAACGAGCCTGTTTTGCTGCTTTCAACACGTGCTTCACAATACTTATTAGATCTTTGTTTCCGGGAAACTCCTGAAACATAAAAAATATTTGTTAAATTGGAATTAATTTGTGTTCATTATATTACACAATACTAACAACGATATAATGTTAACACCATGTCATACTCTCTTTCCGCAACTATTAGAAGATTATTATTATCGCAACAATACCCACACTAACAGTTTTTAGTAATGTAGAAGATTCTTCAACAGTATCTTGGTATTGAAGTTCTTTATCATCATATTGTGCGACTCGTTGTTTTTCACATGTCTTTGGTTTAGTTTGTATTTTTCAATCCTCAATATTTCAGTTATCTTACATTTCTTCTGTATCTCGTCTCATCTTTTTAATTGTTTATGTTTCAATCCATTGTATTTCTCCCTTTTTATCCTTTATTTCATTTCTTGTCTGAAGATCTAACTGTTCTAAAATCGACAAGTTCGAGACTTGGAAAAGTGTAGTACAAAACGGCTCGCTGATTGGGCTGAATTAATACGAATAATTACTGACATGACTGTGAGAATTTTTTGTTAAGTTGATCCCATGCTATATACATCTTTTGTGAAAACTGCACGGTTACTCAGCTGATTTGCAAAACTTCTTAAATTGTATCGGTAATTTTGATTTGGCGGCATAAGTGTCTATTGCGCATGTGGGTTCGACTTTTTGTGCTATACCTTTTACTGATAAATGATGATGGTGATGATGATGATGATGATGATGATAAGGATTTCTTTGATCTGGAAGCGTTTCTACAGAGTTCTATTCATCTTAAAAGAAATAAGAATAAAAACAAATTATTACGAGGAGAAAAATCAAATCCCACGAGCTTAACCCACCTTTTCCGGCTTATTGTATATAGGCTTGAGCACAGTTGATGACGTAAGTGCTAACGAAGGAGTGAGCTAGTGATCGAATGACACGAGTGCCCATTACAACTCGTTTCTATGCCTTCAGTATATTCAAGTGTTCAAAAAAGAACATAAAAAATAAAGTTTTGAAAACAGCTATAAAATAGGGCGTAAAATGAAAATACAAACAAGTTTGACAGTCAAGGCAGATGTCTACATGCAAGGATTAAGGTGTGAATCTTGAGTATTATTTTTTCAATCTGTTAGCTCCTGTGCATGTTTTTCAACCTAATCCTAACCAATCCTATTTCCGAGGGTTCAGTGTAATGGATCATATAAGATATGTTCTGTTTTTTGAGTAACGATATCAACGCTAACATCGTGACGCATAAGAATACTTTAAAGGCACTTGAGCCCCAAAAGTGCATATAAGTGTATATATTTGAAGTGCATATATTTGAGATTCCAAAACTGTAAGTTTTAGAGTGATTCGTTGATCTATATTTTGAAAAAATTCAAAACCAACAGGCTATTAAAACCTTCACTAGGATGCCATATTGCACTTTTATCGCGGTCTCAGAACAGTTGCCTCTGACGTCACAACGTCAAATTGAAAGTTTCCACTGTGCTTATCGCTGGAATTTTGAAGTTATTATGTTATAACCAACATTCATATAGCAAATTAAAAAATATCCTGCCATCTCATAACCTAGACAAAACGTTGAATACTAAACAAAATTATCCTTCAGAAAAAAAAACCAAAATGTTGTCAATAGTCGGGCTTGCCTGAAACTTGAAACCCCCAAAATATTAGGGTCTACGTCAAAATTATGATCCGAAATGGGTTATCCACTGACCTTAGCAGTGCCATTCTCTTGGTAGGTTTGCCATTTGCTTCCGTCCAGCGTCAGTGCCAACCTGTACTTGGTGGTCCAGTGACCACTTAGGGTTGCGTGGCCTTTTGTAGCTACTCCACATACCGCATTTATTCCTTCGAGGTAGATCTGGAGGTATTCTTTGGACAGTTTCTTATAACGAGGACACCATCCGGCGTCGGAGTTAAACCGAGCGTACTTTGGATAATACCAAGCGTTGTACGTGCTCGTTGCTTTAAAACGTGAGTCATGTAGCTTTTGAGTGATCGCCTGCGCCTTAGAGCAGCCTGAAAATTTAAACACAATTGTTTATAAGTTATTAGACGATTATGGTTTTGAGATTTTTTTACTACATCACCTCATTCCTTTCCCTCCCCCTCTAAGTCCAAAAAGAGGCTTTGAAATATTAAAAGCTGTCTTGATTGAGGCCGTTTCTACTGTAAAATAAACCGTTAAACACTAAGATTTCGCTTAGGATATCCATATCTGCATACCTATACGTTTCTCATTTCACTCTGATGACGCCGTAGACGGCGAACATTTAGTGTTTACACTCAGTTTACACTTATTTTACAGAAGAAATGGCCTCATTTAAGCCAACTTGTAATATTTCATTGTTCCATAAAAATGCTACTGCAGGACAATTTTCTCAGATTTCCAAAAAGAGACATTGGCAAAAAAGTTTCATAACACTTGCAAAAAAATTAAAAAATAGTGAAATGTGGACAATAACCCGGCCAAACTCCAGATCAGTTTAGCAAGGCGTAAGAGATCTATTGAAATCAAGTTCCACGTTTAAAATAACGGCGTTTTATGGTGATACCATATATTATTATATCATAAGCTAGCAAAATTTCTGTGTTCTGGTTGGTCAACACGCAGTCCAGCTAAATACGCGTGATTTAATAACACTTACTAGGTTGAAAAGTTTTATCATCACTTGCTTTCCCTACGGCTACGGCGATGGTAATTTTTTTT
>JAOBBB020369885.1:0-10032 GCA_025331005.2 Zoanthus gigantus
TTAAACGTGGTCATTTAATTTTATTGAAATAATTCTTGCCACAGTTTGCACTAGCTAAGCGACAATTAAAACTATATCTTTGACAAAGGCATTTTGAGATAATAAATATGGAAACCAGTTTTTACAACCAAGCTGCAGATCGTTTCTATAGCTCCAACTGCCCTAAACTGAATTTTGTAAGAAAAGTATGGACTCCTCACTAAACAGCTGGTAAGTTATAATTAGCTTTAACTTATTATTTATTTTAAACAAATATCTTCTTGCCACCGTTTGCACTAGCTAAGCGCCAATTAAAACTATATATTTGACAAATATATGGAGATATGGAAACCAGGTTTTACAATCAAGCTGCAGTTCGTTTCCATAGCTCCAACTGCCCTAAACTGAATAAGAAAAGTATGGTCTCCTCACTAAATAGCTGGTAAGTTATAATTAACTTTAACTTATTACTTATTTTAAACAAATATCTTCTACAGGATCGTAGTGCCGTCACTTATGTTTAAAACTTGTCTACATCTACATCTACTTTAATACTCTGCAGGCCTATACTGGCAAAAACGCAGAGGTCTTATCAGCGATTCAATATGTTACAGTCAGTAAATTAATTAGTTAATTAATAGCTTGTCCTTGCAAAATATTAGGTTATTGCAAAAATATACTTCAGTAATTACATTAAAAGAGATGCTGTAGTACCATCTCTTGGAAATGATTCACATTATTTATCTGTACTATTGAGTTTCGCAGACTGTTCCAGTCTCTATAAATTGTTCATGGGAAAAAGCTGTATTTATAAGCATCAGTTGTAGAAAATAAAGGAACAAAAGAGTTGTCCTGCGTAGAACGAACTGATCTTTTTGGTCACATTGTTTCATTTGGTAGGGAAATTGCAACTGATCCATTCATGATTTTGTAAAAAATTGTTAGTCTTTTTATTGTTCTTTGCAGAGAAAGATTATCCTATTTTAGACTATTAAGCAAGGCCGTAACACTTTCTTTTTGTTTGTACGTTCCTGTTACAAATCTTGCTGCTCTCCTTTGTACTTTTTCAATTTCTTTTGCTTATAATAGGTCCCAAGCACCAGCCGCATATTCCAAAACTGGTCTAACTAAGGTCTTGTAGCAAGTTTCCTTGGCTTAACTAGAACACTTTCTGAGGTTACGTCTGATGAAGAAAAGTGTAGAATTTGCTTTCTTTGTGACATTGGCAACTTGGTCATTCCAATGAAAACCTTTGGATAGATGACTCCTAGGTATGATTGAACATTCACTTCTATTCCAAGTAATTACAGCTGATAACAGTTCAAGCTCACTCTTTTTTTAAAGGGTTTTAGTATGGGCTTAGTCCCTTTGTTTAGGGTTTAGGGTTTAGCTTTTAATTTATCTCATAGAGGTACAGTATATATGGTCCTGAACCCTTTCAGCCCTAAATACGTCTAATAACTTGGTGCTAAATTCTCCCAACTAGAACCAATACTTTTCACATTACCAGTTTAGGAGAACTTTGCTTTTCATCTTTAGTAATTGAGCTATGTTTGATCAATTCCCATTTCCTCTTTACAAAATGTCTTATTTTTGTACATGAGAACTTTGTGTAAGGAGAAGTTCAATGTTGATAAACAGGCTAGGGCTAAAAGATTTAAGCATTATAAGATTGCAGAAGAACATCTTGAACAAATCCAAAATGAATTTTGTTGCAACACTTTGTGAGGCATTACATCACATGATTGATGGTACCATTCACTACAATGACCACAATGTACCATTTGTTTCTCAGGTTTGTTGCCATCAGATCTGTACCACGGCATTCGACAGGAGCAGAAAAGCTTCTCAGAGACAATTCTGTGCTCAGATCTTGGGGAAGTGTTGAGACTTCTTGGAAACGGCAACAAGGTACCACTCTTGAAGCAATCTAACAAGTGAGACCGCAGTTTCTCAACATCATAAGTTATGGATGCTGGATCCTCACCATAAAGTATAGATGTTGCAAAAGCAATTGAAAAAGGACCACAGTTTACACTGTCTGTTTGTTGTTGTACGGGCTGCAAATGTACTTTTAGTTCTGGTCCATTTATATGTGTAATGCATGCTATTTGCTTCATTATGTGATTTCTGACAAACCTACTTTGGTTTAAACTATCAAAGCAGTTAACTGTTCCTTCCTGACAACCTATATTTGAAATACACACCCAGTGAAGAGCACCGTCGTGTAGAACCTGCACAAATTCTCTATTTGCCACAGAAAATTGTAAATGTGGACCAAGAACAGTGTCTTCAAGGCCGCCTACTTCAGGAAATTGCTGGTGAAGAATCATCTGGGCATAGTTTACTGAAACATCAGTCAACATTCCACCATTTTGTATAATGTTGATTTCACTCCCATCAATTGCTCTCTTTTTGTACTTGTTGGGTGGGACCTTATTTTCTCTTAGGAAGATTATGTCATCTTCACCATTTCTCTCATGACATGGTGCTTGAAAATCCATCTCCTCTGGGTCTGTAGATAGTTTAGTTGTTGGTATGCTGTTGTTAAAATTGTGTGTAGGTCGTCCATGGTCTTGATTTTCATCATTTAGTGAAGACGTGCTGTGTGTGGTGAATGGGAGCAATGAAACATTATATGACTTCTTCATCATGTTAGCAACCTTGCCAACTCGTCCAGAATTTTTTTTCTTGTTTGCTTTTTTAATGGGAAGAGGTTTTACTCCTCGTTTTGACAGTGTATGGGACAGTTTTTGACGTTTATTGGTTGGAACTTGGCCTTTTGGGTCAACTGGGATACCATCTTCAGTTTTCACGTGTTTAGATAACTGTGTTAAAGTAGAGCTTAAGGATGTGTACAGATATTGGAGGGCTTCATGGTTTTCTGACAAATTGTATGTTAACGTATTGAGCTGCTTAAGAATATCTCGAGACTTTCCAGCTAGACTGCGTGGTTTGCTGTGAGGGTGTGGATTAATTGGTTTCTGAGTTTATGTTCTGGGATTTTCTACATTTGCATTACCTGAATCTTGCTCAACACCTTGAGTGCTCAAATTCATATTGGTCAATGGGATGAGTTCATTATCAAGGGAAAGCAATGAGGATAGTTTGTAGCTGTCTGGTAGACTGTCCCAGCCCCACTTAGGAACATGTTGAAAAATTGCAAGTAAATGTTTGCATGGTAGATAGTTTTTTAACCAGTCTGCACAACTACATTTTGGCATGTCATCAACAGAACTAAACATAATGTTGTACCATGCAAAGACCATGTTGGGATTGGCTTTTAACTTGAAAGATACCTTGCTTTTCATCAGTTTGTTTGATGTTACTGGCAGGTATTTCACTTGCTGCCAACCATCGTTCCATGCAGTGCTCTGCAAGATATCTTGGCTTGTTTTTTAAAAATTCTGGTATTTCTTTGCTATACTTTCTGTAAGCATTGCTGCATCTGACATTTTTTTCCACATACCTGAAAGAAACATTTTTTGCAGTGAGTAAAACTTTTAGTTTAATTTAAACAGTCTCCATTTTTGTGTAATTGCTTCAGCTAGACTAGTTTCTGGTAACCCTAAAACAATTCTTTCAGCACATCAATCAAGGAAATTTTGCAAAGAGGTGCAACTCTGAAGTGTCAACTACTTTGAAATAGGTACTTCCCTCGTTATAATTTGTCAATTTTATGAGTGTATGTCTTGAGTATTTGATTTACTGTAAATAAATTTCTCAGACTGTATATTTGGGTGATAATTCATCTAACTGCTTAGTTTAATACATTGTCTTGCAGCATGACATCAGGGGCCGCGGAGCTGGGGGGGCAACGGGGGCAATTGCCCCCCCCCTTTTTTTTCTGACTTTAATTAGTGTTCTAAATTTGTGAGAGGGTGTATCTCATGTAAAAATATTTCTCAGTTGACTCAAAAATTTGCCCCCCCACTCTAAAACTCGCTCCGCGGCCCCTGGATATTTCTTTGTTATGGTTATTGGTAAATTTATTATAAAATCATTATTGTATTTGTAATTATTATTATGTAATTATTTTTATTATTGTTAATGATATTATTAGTATTATAATAACATTGTTACTTATATTCCAATAATTATTGACAATGATTATTTTACCTGCTGTAGTTATCTGGCAGGAATTCCTCAAGGAGGATGGTGAGCATTCCACTCAAGCTGTTGTTGTTGTGGTGCCTTAAGTAACTGTGTTTGAATAGTTTGTTCTGCCTTTCAAGTCCATTGTTTGTGTTAATGCGTACAGTGAACCCATCTTTGCGAAAAGCCCACACCCATCTCTGTATGTGAGGGAATGATAGAAATTACTGTCACAGAATACAAATTTAGAGCTCCATGTTTTTTTTATAAAATATGGCTCGATGTTTGCAGTATTTTGTGAAAAAGTCATGCATTTATTACATTATTGTTTTACTTGAAAACCTAACACAAACAATAAATTATAATATTTAAATAATGTCACTACTAGATATATGACCACAAATGATTTATGACACAAGGAATCTTGTAAGTATAGCTGTACTTATCTTCAACTGTAACTTCAACTATTTTTGTGACCAACCATTAGCTATAGTTGCTACAGGGCTTATGGTTGTTACACAACATTTTATTAAGGATTGTTATTATTAATATTAATTTTTTATAACATCATTTAGCAATACTTTAACAATTTATTATACCTTGTGGGCTCTTAACCATGTTTTTTCAAACCACGACTGCAACTTTTCATTGCCCACCCATACATCTGATGCTCTAAGATCACTCAGAGCACTGTTATATGTTGACTGAGTTGAAGCATGGGAAACCTGTCTGAGTCGTGCAAGTACCTCATCTTTCTTGGTTGCTGGCACCCCATTATCTTTCTTGTTAACCCATCTCTCCCAGGCCTGCTCCCTATGGAAATCACAGAGGTAAACATGGCATCCTGTTGATATAAATTATATAAAGAACAGTCAGTTAACTGCTTAGACTTTAGAATGCTTTTGATACAGCTACCCCTTCCAAGGAGGATTTTCAGCGTCAATGGCCCTATATAAAAGAGTTGTATATTAAAAGTCATATGATTGTTATTAAAGTGTTTTGAATCCCACTCTTATGTAATTTTAGTTAAGAGAAAAGAAACACAAACAATAAATAAAATATAAATTAAAGTGCTCAAATTCATACTGGTCAAGGGGATGAGTTCATTATCAAGGCAATGCAATGCGGTTAGTCTGTACTTGTCTGTTAGACTCCCAGTCCCAGTTAAGAACATGTTGAAAAATTGCAAGTAAATGTTTGCCAAATTCAACAATGCAATGGAGACTTTTTTGGGAACTGGCATAAAAGGCAACAAGTGCTGGTGAATATATAAACCTTTTGACAGTAAGATACCTGAGAATGTCTCTTCAATTGCACTGATCTCCTCGTTGCTAAAATCTGTCATGAAATAATTTGGGCTCCAATATGGGTTCCAGTCTTTGAGGATGTTAAGGGCTTCCTTGATGGAATCTGTAGACTCATCTTGGATAACAAATGACCCCACAACTTGGTAATCAACATTTGTCTTTACAGCCAGGAAGAAAAGGGGTAAGGCATATCTTGTTGTTTTGTATGTGGCATCTAAAAGACAAATGTCATTACCATAGCGTGTAAGTAGCCGTTTTTGCCAAGCTGTTTGGTGCACGAACAAAAGTTTCTGCTGAGATGTAGCAGAAGTCACCTTAATTTCGGTTTTATCAAGTTCATCATCACCACCTTCATCATATCCAGTTTTCTCTTCTTCAATTACATCCTTAACAAAGGGTCAAAGTGATAATAAATAAGATCAATAAATAAAATATGGTACTTGCATATCATCTTTTCAAATGTTATATTTTTGATAATTGTATTACATTCCTTTGTTCCATAGGTTTGTGGAGTAAAACAAACAGAGGATTATAATAGTAATAATAATAATAATAATAATAATAATTTAATAATATAAATTATTATTATTATTATAATAACCTTTATTTAATTGTTGAGCTAAGATAACAGTTATAATAAACAATCACTGAATGGGGACAATAATTAAAACACCCTAATAAATTATTTACAAGTATTATATTATGGTATTTAATATATGCTATGTTTAACTATTCTGTAGCAGTATTTTTGTTATGTCGGTTCAGATATATATTTACTACTCTTATATTCTACGCTATGTATAACAGAATAGTATATCTATTCTATGCTTTACTACTGCATAGCTAATATACTTTACTTGCTACTACTATCACAAAACTAAACTATATTCTAGATTGTAGATAAACAGATCTGATTGGTTTGCAGTTTCTTGACAGATTCATAACAACACATGTTTTTTTTTGTCCTTTTATAACGCATAAGACAAAATTAGTTACTAGTTTTAATTATAAGAGTTCAAAATAAAAATTGCACCTAGTCCCATTAAGTTGCTGTGGTAACCACATATCCAAAATAAAAAATTATGTATCATTCTGTAATGTCAGTAAAGTAAGCAATCTTTTTAAATCAGTATCACAATTAACAAATTGCAATTAATTTATTGCTAGCCATGAGGGCAGTAAATAACCATTTTATTTCATACCTCATACTGTCTGAATAAAAACTTGTCATTTGGGTTTTGCTTCTGCCACTCACCAACTTTCGCTTTAACATTTGTTTGGTCGCAGTTTGAAAATCGGTTTCTAACCACAGCCCTGTACATATGATTGTACAGATCTTTCTTGGTTGGAAAATACTGTCTGCTGGTCGGTGGAGGCAATTCCTGGCCTGGGAATAACTCGGTTCTTACAAATTCTCTGATATGTCTTCTCATCTCTTCAATGTCCGTAACTCCTCTGCAAACAAGGTCATGCACCTTTTCAACAATAGCTTTATCATTTTTCTGATTAATGCCACCAGCCTGTGGGGGTCGATATATTAAAATTGTTGTTAGTGAACAAAAGAGTATGCAATTGACATTTTGACCATATTGGCAATATTAATTCAGATATAAATAAGTAAACAATGAAGTGAAAGAAAAATAAATATACATATACAAATGTTTATTCAGTTATGATATATTAAATAAAGTATTCAATAATAAATAAACAATTAAAATTGACTAAATAATTAAATAAATAAATATTAATGTTTTACTTCAGTAATAGTTTTTACTTACCTCCCCAGTTATGTGGTACATGTGTTCTTTTTCATCAGGAAGTGTTATGTGAAAACGACGCTCGCCACAAATGCCTTTATTTGTGAGGAGACAAGATCTGAGCTTATTTGAAGCAAGTCGTCTTTTCTTTTGTGAATCACCAACAATCTGTTTTGAAATGAAAATGTTTGTTGTGAGGTATAAGTTATGGAAAATTTTGAATGATTCATAGAGAAGAATTATTATAAAATTTGTCTCACTTTAGCAAAAAGGGATAAGCAAATTTGATTTAGACAATCGACATATAATTTATTTAATTTATAAAGTCACATTGCTACATTAGAAGTCAACAACACTTCTTTTGCAATATACAGTATGAAACTGAAAGTTTCATAAAATAGATTTTTATAAACCTACCTGAAACTGTGGAAACTTCATGATTTCTTTTACAACTACTTTAGCTGGGCACCCCATCTTTTTAGTGTCTTGTACCATTTTTTTAGACCTTCTGTGGTAGTGGTGGTCACCATGATCCGCCTCTCTCTAAATCAAGTTATTTCATAAAATTAATTTACAAGACACATCAACAGAAAAAGTAAGTGGTTTAAATTTATTTCAGTAATTATCTATTGTCTAGTATATCATAAAATTTTTTGAGCATATTTTGCATAGTATCAATTACTACTCTGGTCCTCCTTTGCAAAACCAAATTATGTTCATTGTCATTAAAAAAACAGTTAAGAAGGTGCATATTTTTATAATAAGAATAATTTTAACATTTGAGTTTTACTAGAAAAATAATTGCTTTTGCAATTCCTTTTGCACTATTATTTTAAATGACAATGTATTTGGTGAAAATGTGTATTTAATGGTTACTATATATATCAATAAAAAGTTTGGATTTACCTTGGTGTAAAAACCTGTGAAGTTCATGAGTGATGTAGAACAAAGAAAACAATGAAGTCAAAACAATATAACGAATATAATAGTGACAAAACAAAGCAAAAGCTTCACAGGTTCTTATACCGAGGATGAGCCAAAAGTTTAGATTTAAATTTGTAGAATCTTAACACTTCATTTTTTTATTCACATTTAAATACCTGTCTGATTTCTTTTCTCTTTTCCTTCCATCTTTTCTTTCTATCTATTCCATTTCGACAATCATATAATTTTTGGGCCAAAACAAAGTATGGAACCCCATCAAAGGCAATTGTGGTATCTTCCCATTTCACAATGTGGGAAGTAGCAGTTGGATCTGAAATTAGATTTTGTAATAATCTCATTCTTATTGTGGCCTCAATGTGATTACAAATGCTTTTTAAATGTATTGAATATAAAAGTGACTTTAGGCCTCCCCTTCCCCCTACCCCCACACGCCCATCCCATCCTCTTTCACCTTTACAGAGGGATTTATGGACAGAAAAGCCTGTAATAGAGCTGTTATGCAATGCATTATGCACATATAACTCAACTAATGTACATTATTTACAGTAATAGCCCTGTGGCTGTGCTGAACTCACCAGTGTTGCCAAAGTGTTTTGGAGCAGAATATGGGGTAAACGATGACTTTTTACTCAATTCCCATTCCTTGATGACTTCCTCGATTCTTGAAGAATCTGTTACATAACCATGCCCGATAGAATATTGGCAATCAAAAAGATTTGACGAACGCGATAGATTAGCAGCCATGTTTTTCTTTTTTTCGCGCGCTTTGAAAATACCCGCTAAAATGTTTAGCCTGACAGGAACCGGAAGTGTTTTGTTTAAATTTTAACTACTGAAACATCGAACCAAAGGCAAAGTTTCGGCAAAGGTTCAGTATTTCCATTCCTGTGATAAAATTGAGTCCCTTTTAATTTGGGAAAGAAATATACCAGAAACAACTAAGTTTGGAAATTTTGTGTTGCTCTTACTGTAGTGGGTCAAAGAATAGCAAAGTGGCGTAGGTATTGATTTAGGTAAATAATCACCGCAAAACAAACACTGAGACGCATTTATGAAACACACCTCAACTGAATGTGTTTGGGGACTTTTAAAAGCTTTCATAATTCAGCATTGCGCACTTTACAAAGTACAAACAGTAAGGCATAAACGCATCTCGCCTTGGTAGCGTTATTCAGCGTGCAGATACAAAGAGGAAGTCGGTCTGTAATTGTAAATACGGGTTTTCCCTGACTAAAGTAGTAAAAATTGGGAAAAATTGCTACTGGTTACAAGTTGCGGTGATGGTCTACTACTACCCGACGTAGTCAATAAAAGACTATATAAACGTTCAAGGTATTTGAAAATGTTTCTAAATGTCCCGATATTTTGATAATTGTATTTCAGTTCACAGTTGATAGAAATCTAAACACGAACTGGTAAATACGAAAAAATTGAAAATCAACAACAAAAATATGTGTTTCGTTAATCATTTTTGCCCTCAATAGTTTGTTTGAAATTACCATTAACTTGTAAAATTAAAAGGGCGTTGGGAGTTATGGAAACGAATTGAAGCTTTAGTTTGGTTTTAAAAACTGGTTTCTATATTTTTAACTGCCCTTGTCACCGTCTGATATACGGGTCAGCTGCTAATTATTAATTTGGCGCTTAGCAGAGCCAACATAGTGAGCGAACGATGGGCAAAATTGTTTGTGTTCAATTAACAATAATAGGCCACAAATTCTTTTTACAAGCTTTTTACGTTTCCGTCAATGATGTTTTATAGAAAAAGTGACATTACTCTTGTAAAATTGAAAAGACGGTTGGAGCTATGGAAACGAACGGCAGCTTGATTGTAAAAACTGGTTTCCATATCTCAAAATGCCTTTGTCAAATATATAGTTTTAATTGTCGCTTAGCTAGTGCAAACTGTGGCAAGAATTATTTCAATAAAATTAAATGACCACGTTTAA
>JAOBBB020369896.1:0-10032 GCA_025331005.2 Zoanthus gigantus
CACGAGTGTTTTTAATATTCATCGACTTAGAATATTTCTGGTAGCCCTACGTCGAAAACATGGATCTTTACATCCCACCAACAAGTTAGCAGGTAAGACTGAGTGAATATAAAGTTAATTCACGAGAAATCACCTTCATAGCTTGGTAAGGATATCGCAAATAATTGAATGCTTTTATATGGATAAAGACAGCGGAATTGTTTAATTAATAAGTAAATATGTCATGGAAAAAACTCAAGTAACATTCAAGAACATTGTTAATTTTACTTCATTAAGGAGATAAGTGAAAAGAATATGAATTCACGGTCGGCAGTTATCACGCGTTTTATTCAAGTCTTAGTTTCTTCAAGTTTCTTCTTTGGAGCATAGTAAAATATGACCTTAGGTTGACCTCAAGAAGCTACCACACACTGATGAAGGTTTTAATCATAGAATGAGCGCCTTCTGGCAAAAATGAATGAATGAAATCTTTTAAACCTTGAATTTCTTATTTATAGGTTACTTAATAGCTCAATTATGTCACGAAGACAAAAAAAAAAATTTCCGCGTACTCTCACTAATTATCAATTGCCGTAATTTCTGGTCGGTTCGAAAATTGTTTTCAATAATGCATCAGAATCGACTGAAAGAACCAGAAAATTTTGCGGAAATGAGTCGTGGATACATTAAACTTGAATTATTTTGCAAACCCCCCGTTTCAGCCGCTGATCTTTGTGCCGAAGGCTCAGGTGAGCAAGTATGGCGGCTTTCGAGTCTAGAGACGATTTGATCGAGGGATATTTTCATATGGGACTTTCATACAAAGAAATAGTTGATTGCCTTTTCATTAACCATGAAATAACGATAAGTCTACGACAGCTGAAAAGAGTTTTGTCCAAAAACAATCTTGGGAGGCGACGTTGGAGTAGTTTCAATGACACAGTGAACACTCTTCAAGATGAGCTAAGAGGAAGTGGAAGCAGTATTGGCTACCGAACAATGTGGCAAAGGTTAGTGGTAGAGCATAGATTATCTGTTAAAAAGGAATTTGTTCGAAAAGCACTCAGAATAATGGATCCAGAAGGAGTCGACAGCCGGATGAGGCACAGACTTCGAAGAAGGCAGTATCATTCCGAGGGTCCGAATTTTATTTGGCACTTAGATGGTTACGATAAATTGAAGCCGTATGGTTTCTGCATCCATGGTTGCATCGATGGATTTTCGCGAAAAATTATGTGGCTTCAGGTTGGCCGCACTAATAATCACCCGGGGGTTATAGCAAACTATTTTCTTGACTGTGTGGAGAGTTGTAGAGCCACTGCTTTAATAATTCGCGCTGATATGGGGACAGAGAATGTTAGAATTGCAGCTATCCAACGTTATCTACGAAACGAAGCAAATGACAGGTGGTCAGGGGAAAAGAGCTTTCTATACGGAAAATCCGTTAGTAATCAAAGAATAGAAGCATGGTGGGGGCAGCTAAGGAAAGCAGCTTCTGACTGGTGGATGGCACACTTTAAAGATCTGAGAGACAATGGGCTTTACTGTGACACAAACGATGTCCATGTGGAATGTCTACTATTTTGCTACATGGAAATTATTGAAAAGGAATTAGAACAAGTAGCACGGTTGTGGAATTTACATCGCATTAGACCCTCTAGGAATAGCTGCTCGCCCAGTGGTAGGCCTTATCTTCTGTATCATCACCCTGAAAGAAAAGGGACAGTAGACTGCAAGCATACTGTGGACACAGATGAATTGCATATTGCTAGAGAGATGTGCTGTGATGATCTTCCTAGGTGTTTTTCACCTGAATTCAATGACCTAGCTGAACTAATAATGACAGAAGAAGGCTTACAAATGCCAAAGAATGCCAATGAGGCATGTAATCTGTATTTGACTTTAATTCATGAGATAGAGAAAATTTAACTAATTAGCCTTTTATATTACAGCTACAATCTCAAAAGTGTAATTGAGTTAATTTACTCACATCCTTTTGATGGCTTTGTTTGTTTCTGATTTGAATCAAATTTTGTATCTTATACCTCTCAAAAACAAATGACTGGAGAAAACTCATCTTTTGCAAGCAACATTGACATTAAAGCTGTCGTTTTCAAGTGATAATAAATTAAAATGGTCACACTTTTGGGCTTTGCACTTGTACTGTATGTTCACTTAGAAAAGTTCTCCATTTAAATCAGTAAACCACCATTTAAACCAGAAAATATTCAAAGTTAAGGGCTATTGTTATGGATGTAGGCTAGCCTCCATATCAATCAATCAGAGTAAGAGACCTGTATAATAATCTTGTTATTGGTTGATCTGTGGGCTAGCCCACATCCCATAACTGTAGCCCTTAAAATTTACTGATTTAAATGGCAGTTTACTGGGTTTAAATCGAGAAGTTTTTTAGATATTAGCTTTTTTTTGGTTATTGGGTTGGTTGTTTATTGTGGATAAAGTTATTCACAAAATAATCCCCCCTATAATTTTTGGTAGGTTTTTATCTATTGGAAAAAGAATTGTATGCTTTTAAACCTGGTTCAGACAGTGTATACTTTAAAGCTTGTGTATAGCCATGAGCACAATAAAAAAATCTAGGGGTTATCAGTGCTCTGTTTGAATTAGTCCAAATTACTACACGTTTTATTCAAACTTCAATATCATGCTCACATTAGAATGTAATCTATATTTAAAAAGTGATTATATTCTTCCCATAATTAACTGCTTCTTACAACTTTTTTATGACCTCACAGCACAGAGATGTGCACTAGGTAGTTTAATGGTATCATTTAAAAAAATAGCCTACAAATACACTATTTCACTATTATGTCACAGATTGTTTACATGGGTCATCTATAACAATGCAAATTCACTGTGACTGTAGTAGTATCATGTCTGATATCCTTTTTTGTAAAACAATGTATGGAGCCTTGTAGTCCTCCAAAAACAACAAAACAGAAAACACTGTAAGACTTATCTTGAAGAGGTGAAATCCCTTGTTACCTCTCAACCACTGCACTAGGGTAGATGCAGCACTTTACTATTTCCAGTGTTACATAGTGAAATACAAATGTCTTTTAAGACACTCATCATCACAACTACCAGAATGCTTTGCCTACTTTCTTTTGTAATGAAATTACAGTCCATTGTTCTACTTACCCCAAAAGTAATAGAAATTTGAATAAGAAAGATAAAACATCGAGCAAACTGGAAGTTGTGGTAAAATGATGCCATCATGCAAATCACGTATAGTGCCAACTGTATATAACATTAAACTAATATACCAACATCACAATGTCAGTGACTATGTGGAACCTGGATTTTAAAATACTCTGCTTAATGATATCATGGTGTTTCCACCACAAAAATACAATAAAATGCATGTAAAGCAGCCTCTATCTAAAACAGTTTTCCATATTGTCTGTTTCCACTTCTTTTCTTCGAGGTTTGGTAGAACACTACTGTACAAAAAATATTCAAACTTTTATTTTTCTATTATCTTCGTGAGGCTTAATCTTTCAACTCCTGACTCATAAGAATTACATTTAAGCTTGTTGATTTTAGATTTCTTGTTATGATGCATGAAATCATGTGTCTACCAACTCCCTTTCAATTCTACCCTGGCACAATACAGTGTGGGCTTTTGCCCTCGCACACTGGGCTGCAAACCTAAGGAGTTTTTAGCAAGAGAGAAATAAAACCTCTGGTTCCGAGGGTACCTCGATTCAAAAATAGTTTCGCTTGTTATGGTTTTATATTACTATTGACCCGTGAAATCAAATCACAATAGATAGTTTTTATTAGTCTCTATTTATAGTTACTACTTGTAGCTATCACTGAACCAGAACAACTTGAGAGCAAAAAGGCTTTCAGAAATATAATTTAACAATATGAAATAAAACTTGTGTGACTCGTGTCTCTTGAGTATTGGCTTTTGCTCCTTTCAAGTTGTTGTAGTTCAGTGATAACTAGAATTAGTCAATAGAGACTAATAAATAGTATGCATCGTGGGTCAAGTGTGTCTACTGTACGGTTTTCTTCTCAAAGTATATTTTAGTTAATGTAAAATCCAGGTGCCACTGTATTTTCAAAGTCCAACATTGTTATTAAATGTTTTTTTTTAAAGAATGAGTCACAGGTGATACTTTACAAACTTGTGTTATTAAGTACATACAATACCATACAATGTGTGATGCCATTTTTGATGGAATTCAAAATGGCAGGCCTTGACATAATTCTTTTCAAACAATCTCAAAAATGTCAGACTGCATCGTGTGGAAATTCATATTGTGGGTGTTCAACTCAATCAAAAGAAAAATTGTGATGGTTTAAGGACTTCTGTGTAAACACAAGCTTGCAAGGCACCATGGATGACTGATTCTTTAAAGCCTTAACTGCTATGAAAAATCGATTGTGTCGAAATTAGCTCTGGGTAAGTTGAATGAAATTGATTGATCTTGATTTTGCCTGGCTTGAGTCTGGCTAGTCGTAAGTGTCTGCCATATTTTACTGATTCTTTTTCGGATATTGTCCTGCCATCCACTTCACTCGTACCTTTCCCCACATGCTTCTTTAGAATTCTTGCATTATTCTTTTATGTGGAACCAGTGGCTTATACGAAATACTTTTTTTCAGCATTGATATGTTGGATCAACTTTTTTGCTGATTTTTGTATCGAGTAACCTAACCATTTTTTAATATTAAAATATTTTCGATACAAATTAATAAAGAAATGACTGTGGCAAAATGCAAACAATGGTCATCAAAACCAAAAAAGATTCACTAAAAATATAGTAATTCTTTTAAAAATATTGTGGAAAAATTTTATCGGAAGTTTCTACAGTCTAGAAGAGTCATATGGTAAAATTGATACCTAAATCGAACAAAATCAACTTTTTTATAACAGCGGCCTTTAACCCTAGACGGCATGAAGAAAACCAAGTTACACGACGGCATGAGGGGGGGGGGGGTTAAATTGAGTTACTCCATTACAATCATTATACAGATCTAAAAGACAAAACCTCAAATTCATGGGTATTTTCCAAATTGTTTGTGTTGAAAGAAAATGTGAAAAAAAGAGAATGTTTCAGCTTTGTCTGCCTTGCTTAAAGCAAGTGTTTTGCCCATGATCACTGTGCAAGTACCAAATTAAAATAAAGACTGGATTGTTTTATTATTCAGTCTCCAAGTGGGATTGTATGGCTCATATTTGACACATAAAAATAAGCGATTAATCTTGTCGTAAAACATATTTTCCATTTAATTGTTCTAATTTGGAAATACGTGCGCGAGCTTAAAAGTAGCCTGCGGTGTAGACGGTGGAGTCCACCGTCTAAATGGTGTATTTGGTCAATATTTTATGAATATACAATTTTTGTTACATAGCCAGGAATGAATTTCGAAAAATAAAGAAGATACTGCCAAAAGTTCGGCAACGTTATCTCTAAATTTGCTTAGTTTACCAGATATGAAAATTCTGTTTTAAATCTGAACGTGTGAACGTGTTGGAGATGTCAGTTTTTACACTGCTTATAAGCTTCTTTATTCGTTAAATAAAAAATGGCCATGCCCTTGGAACGTAAATTTTATCGGTTAAAGAATTTAACCCACTGAAATACTGGAATTTTCCTGACCAAAATTTCACTGTTTTTTGGGAAAATCTTTGTTCGGTGTTCAAGTAAAGTTGGTTCCTATAATTATAGAAAAGCGAGGAGATATCGATTGAAATGACAAAAGCTAAGAACATGTTCGGTGTTTGTGCCGAGATTTGATTATTTGTGCGACCTTCTTTCCCGCCTAAGCTAACTCAGCTTTTCATCCTTCCGGGGTAGGTAAATGAGTACCAGCATCTGCTGGGAGCTAACCTGCGATGGATTAGTGTCCCGTCCATGGGGAGTCAAAAACTCTCATCCGCTTAACACTACAGAAACCGGATATAAGCGCCCGTTCAATGGCCCCTAGGCTCGTTATGGATTTAATTTATAGAATTTGATTGCATTTGAAACAGATTGACAATGGAGAATGCGAATCTTTCGTTTACACAAAGTGGATTGGTGGCAGCTGGAGGCCAGATGTTGCCGCCAAAAGGAGGGATGACCATTCACCAGAAAGCTCTTCTTGTTTTGTGGCTTTCAGCGCTAGGCCTGAAGCTTGCCAAGATGCTGATGAATATTTTTCACTTCGTCATGGAGAAGTCACCGGCACAAGAGCAAAGTAAGTACGTCTTAGAAGATGAAAATGTTGATTTTCTTTAGGTTAGTATTTCACACATTGCACTTCAGTGAGCTTTCAGAGGAAACGTTTGACGTAAGTAAGCAGTCTAGCTACAGTTGAGCAGGGTCAAGAAACGAAATCCGTTTTATAGATACTTCCAACCATCCTATTTGTGTAGTATAATCAATTCTTCAAACACAGACGCAAGTTTTTGTTTTTTTTAATTTAGAAGCAATTCAATTGTTTTGTGGCAGCACATAAAACAAAAAACATCACAATATTTAAGATTCAAAAGAAAAAAAGTTATACAGTGACGTCAGAAATATGATGCTGGATCGTAACCTGCGTAGATTTTGCAGAAAAAAATTATAGTGATGTGCATCAAGTTTTGAGTAAGTAAGGACTAAAACCACTGCAGGTTCTCAAACATATTTTCTTCTTGAACTGTGATTGGCTGTTTTAATATCTTCTGCTTTCTGATTGGCTTACTGAAACTCGGGGCCTCGGGTTATTAGTTTATGATGTTTTTAGCACTAACAAAATGAAATGTTTTTTTTTACCAGAGAGCCTGTATGTCAATGAGGAAATTCAACTGAATGGACTGTCTACGGTTGTTAGTATACAGTCAGAGAATCCTAAGTCAAAACACACAACACTTCCAGGTAACATCTCAGTGAAGGAGCCCAAAGAACCATCACTAGAAGACTTTCTCACATCCGTTTCTCTCTTTGGTTTCATAATGTTTTACTACCATCTTTGTGACTACGAGCATTACTTTGCGGCCGGACAGCGGAGTTACTCACGCGATCTGTTTGCATTTCTCATGTTGGTTTTAATGGTGGTCTCTGCTTTGTCAGTCAAACGAGAAACTACGGTTAAGTTGCTAAACCGCGACCAGACCGAGGAATGGAAAGGCTGGATGCAGGTGATGTTTGTTTGGTATCATTACTTTCATGCCACAGAAACATACAACGCTATCAGAGTTTTCATCGGGGCTTATGTTTGGATGACCGGATTTGGTAAGAGTTTAATTTGTTTATACATTTAATGAATTTTAAAGTTATGTATCTACATTAATTAATGTAGAGTTTGTATATTTCAGCTGCATATTTCTCGCTTTGAAAAGCCTCTTTGCTGATTTGCATGTCAGTACCGAGCTAGACTCAAAAATTTACTTACGCATAAAATCACATTTGTCGGAGAAAAAGGCGACAAGTCTATTACATAATTAAATAAATTAATACTAATATGCTTTAAACCTTGACTAGTTGGAGGAAGTGCAGTGTTCAGGGTGCCGGATTTGTATGCAGATGTCCTGAGTTCAAATTCCACTCTTGCTCCACGGTTTGGGATTGTTTCGGGCGATTCCTGAAGCCTCTGTCAAACCGTTTCGGCATTTCACCTTCTGGACATATGTCGGGTTAAATGTTGTGGGAGTTTGACATGCATGGCCATTCGACAATGTCGGTTACGGTTTTTTGTGTTGGATGAATGTATAGTGAAGTTTGATTCCTAGCAATCATGTCGTGACATTAACCCAACAATTCTATTGTTTTCACAGTGTCTGTTTCCTGTTGTGTCCATTTCACAGGGTCACACGACAAAGTCCTGGGTAGGCCTGCCTGTCATGAAGGATAAATCCTTTGAAAGTTTTTAATTCAAATGAGACAAATTTATTTACCAGACCTCATACGGCGGAATGAATGTCGGCAAAATGTCGGGACCGATTGACATGTTCATCCGATAACACACAAGACTGGCCAGCATTTGATCTGACAAATGTTGAATGGATGTTGGGTGAAATGTCGGGACCGTTTGGTAGGGGCTTGAGACGAGTTTAATAGGCCTATAAATAGCCATCTGGTTTGCTCCTTCCGGCTGGGGTTTTTATATGCGTGTATTGTCGGTGCTATTTTGTTAGTGGTGAACTCGAAAATATTAGCTCCTCAGCCGTCAAAAGTGCGATTGTTTATGTTAGTATGTTGTATCCATTATCAAGTATCTAGTGATCTTGTTCAGGTTCCCAAAACGAACCTAAGTAATGGTAAAAGCGTGGCCACATTTGCTAGCTATGCCATGCTGATGAAGTTAAAAAAAGGCCGTAACAGCTTTCCATGGCTGCTAGCAATCAGGCCCATTATTTTTCGTGGTAGTTTAAAGGGGTAAAGCCCGTCACCAACGTGGCCATAGTGCCCAATATAGTGGCTTCAAGTTTGCTACTAGCACGTTTGTGCTATCTATACTTTGGTTTTCTGCTTTGTCCATTTAAATCCCCAAACCTAGGGGAAAAGCCTTAGGACTGATCGTCGAAAAAAAAACAAACGATACACGCGGACGTTTCAAACGTTTTCCATCTTTACTTTGACAAAGGACTAACGTCCAAAACGTCAGTGTTTTGTTCTCGCATTCTCTTTAGACGGTGTGCAATTTAAGAAAGAAATATTTTTAAAATTGTTTTTTTAGAAACATCGGCGTAGCTTTTAATCATCACATTCATAAAACGCTCTTCATTTAACCCGACTTTTTACTTTAGTGGCAAAATTAGGTGCATTATGGTGCATTATAAATAATATTATATGTTGCAGTCCAATGAAATACATAACAGTAACAAACGGTCCGTGTAACAGAGTTGTTGTTGTTGTTTTTATATAAATGAACTTTTGATATTTTATCTTTCAGGGAACTTCTCATTCTTTTGGGTGCGTAAAGATTTCAGTCTCTACCGAGTTCTCAAGATGTTGTTCCGGTTAAACTTTCTGGTTGTTCTCACCTGCATTGTTACACACAACGAATACATGCTGTACTACATCTGCGCAATGCACACATTTTGGTTTCTTTCCGTTTACGCTATGATGAAGCCGCTGGCAGCGTTGAACGAAGACTCAAGAGTAATGATGGTTAAATTCGTTCTCTATACTCTGATCGTCTATCTCCTTTTTGATGTCCCTAGTTTGGGGGAAGTTGTTTTTAGTCCTTTCAAGTTTATCCTAGGTTTTCGAAATTCACTGCATGAATGGATGTTCCGCGCCGGCTTAGATCATTACTCTACACTAATTGGCATGTTGTGTGCTTTTTATCACCCTAATTTTGAAAAACTTTTGTATTTTCTCGATCATGGTCGTACTAATTGGCGGGATCGTTTTATAACGCATATGATTCGTTTTGGTATTGCCTTCTTCTTTATCTTCATCTTTGTTATTTGGTTTAAGTATATATTTGTCCTGCCAAAGTACGAATACAACAAGCTCCACCCCTACTTTTCTTTTATTCCTCTACTAACTTACATCTACATTAGAAATATGTTTGCTTTCCTGCGTGAAAGGCACAGTTTCCTTCTTTCGTGGCTCGGAAAAATCACCCTAGAAACATACATTTCTCAGCTACACGTTTACTTGCAGGGTAATGCGACCCTTTTGATAATTTACATTCCCGGTTATCCGCTGCTCAATTTCGCTTTGAGTTCCTTCATTTATGTGTTCCTCTCTTATCATCTGTTTCAACTAACTGTACATTTAAGTGCTTACATCATTCCAAAAGATTCCCAAAAAATGATTAAACGAATGCTTACTGGTTCTGTTTGGATCTTACTGTCGTATTTGACCGCTTTTTCTACCTTTCCGTTTTAAAGCTAGTCAAACATTTTGTATTGAAGAAGACTTAATATGTCAAATACTTTACTTTTTGTCCTAAAAGCTAAAGTTAAATACGTTACAAGATGGAGCCGGCGCTTATCTCCGGTTTCTGTAGTGTTGAGCGGATCAGAGTCTTTGACTCACCCTGGATGGGACACTAATCCATCGCAGGTTAGCTCCCAGCAGATGCTGGTACTCATTTACC
>JAOBBB020369907.1:0-10032 GCA_025331005.2 Zoanthus gigantus
ATTTATTAGGAAAAAACTGATATTTGAAATTGGTGATTGGTTGAATAAGTTAAAGACTGTCAATTATTATAGAAAAATGACCAATACGCGAGCTTAAGAAAGAGTGAAAGAAACTCGAAAAAGAGTGGACAATTTAATGACCCAAGCCAGAGAGCTTGTTATAAATAACTTTGAAGATATGACCACATTAAAGTTACAGAGGGTTGTTCATCAAGCTAGGAACAGACCAGTACCAGCTCCACGCCCACCACCAGATCAAATCATTCGAAATCGGCCAGTACCACGTCCTAGAAGAGGTAGACCAAGAACAGCAGCTCAAATTTTCTTATATTAGAGAAATCAACCAATACTCAGACCAACTCCTCCCACTAAAACAGGAAATGTTGAATCAATAAAACAGCTGCAAGAGTTGTTGAACCAGTCAAAATTCAATTAGCCAAGTTTGCTGACTGGATTCTATCCTATGTTCCTGAACCTGTAAAAAGAACGGTAAATGAACGTGTGGAAAAGCTAAAGACTAAAGTAAACGAGATATTTGAAAGAATGAGAAGTGATAAATTTAAGCCTAGAGAACACGAAGCAATTTTAAAAGGTTACATGAAAACATTCAGGATAGATGGCCGGAAAGGTGTAGCTTATCAATAATATCAATGATAATCTCAAAGACCTCGTAAACTCACTGAAGTAACCTATCAAAATAAAATGCATACTCAAGGCTAAATTTCAAAAAACGAATCCAGCCACAGGTCGTGTTGAATATACGTGCTCTCAGTTCCACAGCCGTGTGGATGAGGTATATGATGGTACCGATATCACTGAGCTGGTAAATATTATGACAGAGCGTATACTTGAAAATATTGCCACATTTCAGAAAAGTGGTTCTGGATGGATATTTGATGACGTAATATCCTTTGATATCCGCAATGGATCGGTTTGAAATGGTGGCTGGAAGCAGCTATATGGTGGAGCTTCCGAAGGCTTAGCTGCAAGACAAGGCGTGATCAATCCAGATAATAATGAGGATAATGAGTGCTTCAAGTGGGCTATAGCCTAGAATATAGAATATCCTAGTAATAAAAACCCTCAGAAAGTTACCAAGCGAGTAAAAGAAGCATCAAAGAATTTTAATTGGGAAGAAATAAATTTCCCAACACCCAAGATTCATATCTTTGAAAAGAATAATCCTGAATATGGAATAAATGTTCTAGGTTATGACGGAAAGTATGTTTACCCAGCAAGAATTGGCAAAAAGTATGATGGTACTACTAATTCTCAAAATTATAAACCTTCCTCTCCTCAAGTATCAGAAGAATAGCCACTACATGTAGGTCAAAAATATAAGAAGAGTATTAACTCCTCAAGCTATAAATAAATATGGTAAAGACACTACTGTATAAGATGTTTCAGCCACGTCTATTTTGAAAAATCACTAGAGAAACATTGAGTTATGTTCGAATCATGATGCATGCAGGGTGGAAATGCTAGTGAATGAAGATGGCTCACCACAACATCTTGAGTTCAGAAACATACAAAGGCAAATGAATCACCCCTTCTCCATCTATGCAGACATGGAATGTTTCCCAGAGAAGTTAGATACGTGCACCCCAAACCCCAACCAAAGTTACACACAGAAGTATCAAAAGCATAAATTATCTGGAAACGGGTATGAGATCAAGTGCATAAATAACAAGATTTATCCACCAAAGTTTGTACAATATACAAGAATGTCACCGGATGAAGACATCTCCAAAAAGTTCTTTGATTCGCTGAAGGATGACATCCTAGATCTTTGTGAAAAAGTCAAACCTATCTATCCAACACCAAATAAAAGTAAACGGAAGGATCGGGAGAAGTTTGAGAATGCGACAAAATGTCATATCTGTAACGAACTACATGGAGATGACAAAGTGTGGGACCACTGTCATACTGGAAAATAAACAGACGCTTCTCACTCACATTGAAAGCTAGAACTACTGACTCCAAAATTCATCCCTGTCTTCTTTCACAATCTCTCGCGTTATGATGCCCACCTTTTCGTGAATAATCTTGGTATGGTTGAAGGTAATATAGACTGCATCCCAAAGAATGAGGAGAATTATATCTCCTTCTCCAAGGAAATTGTGATTGGGAAATACATAGATAAGAAGGGTAGGGAGAAGGATGAAAAACACGAAATACGCTTCCTTGACTCGTTGAGGTTTATCCAATACCCCCTTGCCAAGCTAGCATCCTATTTGACTAGAGATTCTTTCACAAATCTATCAGAATCATACCATGGAGAAGAATTGGAGTTACTCATCAGAAAAGGTGTATTTCCTTATGACTGGTTCGATTGTTTTGATAAACTTAATGTAACAGAACTACCACGCAAAGAAGCTTTTTACTCTAAACTTACAGACGAACACATTTTAGACGAGGACTATGCTCACGCACATTCAGCATGAAAACCATGCGTGGTTAGCATCACTTATACACTAATTAGTATTCTTTCGTGACAGGAGCTTGTAGTATTGCTGAGTGTTTTGCACATTCTCGAGGTGGCCTGACTACAATGACTCCATTCTTCCTTTAAGGATTTAATCACCAAAGCGCTGATTCCTTCTTCTTTGGTTTCACAGGACAGTATCTTTGTCCTGACTCTACGTTCTTAAGAATTTGAAATGTTTTTGGGAAGAACGTTTTCTTCACAATTGCTATTTCTGCTATATGCAGCTCAAAAACACTTAAGGGGGAGCTATGGATAAATTGGTTCAAATAACACCACTACGTTTTCATGCAACATGTTGAATTTAATAATGAAAACCATGCAACACCATATATTTTCTGAAACTCTAGAGCGTATAGTACAAGACTCTTTTGGTTTTTGCCCCACAAATCATATCGGCAAGCACTATCAGGGTTTCAAATTATACAACCATGGACCGCTTTTTCAAAAGGTTCCTTCATGCCCCCCGAAATTTTTGCCTAAGAACTTAAAGAAACAGCTTCAAATTATCAGGGCTTGATGAGTTGTAAGTGCTCTATACTCCTATGATGGTAATTTGTGTTATCGGTATTGGTTGCTATAGTAACCAGGTTTGAATATTCATAAAACAAAATGTAACATCACTCTTTAGGAAATAGATGTTTTTTAAAATGCCATCATAGAAACACAGAGCATTCTAATAACATTAACTGAGAAGTTGAAGAAAATCCATAAAATCCATACCAAGACAAATTCGGGGGACAAAATATCACTACGAAAATATGTTTTTGAGAAAACGCCTATAAAATTTTGAAACTGCTGTTACAGTTCTACCTAACCCATATTTAGCTGTTAGTGAACAGTTTCTATTTTTTTTTCTTTTTGATACAACTTAGAAGTTGCAAGTCTCTTTTTTAGTGTTTGGAACACATTCTAGCTCCTCGTTGAAACCCCCACTAATATAAGGCGGAGCCTCACTTTGGTCTTGTTGCAATAGTTCTCTTTATTTTGCATGGCAGACAGCTTGCCTGTACTTTTTTGCTTATTGGCTTTTATCAGTGACTGATTTATCCTTTTTTTGTCATTTTTTGTGCTTTGTTTCAATATTTTGGCTCCAACAGGGATTGTCATTTCATACATAACTGCTTGCCGACCACTTGCTCCAACCTTGAAATGAAGGGATGCGGACCCTGCTCCTATCGCAATGTGTCTGTATCTTTTCTTTTTTTGTTTTGGGCACCTATTCCATACTAATGCGTTCAAAGATTCATTTGCATTCTGGGAAAATCCCGGAACACATCTCAACAATTTTTAATCAGTCGGGCGAATGAAAAGAGGCTTTTTAACAGTAATACGGTTGGCACAATCCTTGATAGTCTGATCCAAAGATTGCTGCAGCTCTTTTAAAAAGTATTACTCGTGCATAAATTAGAAACAAATGCATTTCCTAATCCTAACATGTTATTTTTTCAAACAATGCTTTTCAAAACGTAAGTAAAAAAGCTCATTACTATGCAACTGCAACTGACTCTTATATGTACTTTCACAGTACACATATACTCCAGGGACAAGCTCAGTTCAAGATACCGCAAATGATAAAGGCAAACTTGATAAGAAAACAAACAAGCCAAAAGAAGCTGACTTCATACTTTATATAAAAAAAATTCAAATAATGTTGATGAATTGTCATAAGACAAGTACTTTTTTATAGAAATATTTTTAATCATTTTGACAGATAATGTTGTGTTGAATAAAGGCATCTTTGTGGGACCTTACTGCCAGGAAGCCGGTGTGGATGTGGCAACCTTAAATGATGGGCATCTCAAACCGTTAAAGAGGGAAAAGTTAACAGTTGGTCTAATTTTAGAGCTCTGGAAACAAAAGGAATCAGTCAAACAAATGCAACATTGGATCACTGCTTTGACTCCCCTAGAGCTGCATAAGTATTTGAGTGGTGTTACGTCTCAAAACCTGCACAAATTATGTAATGATTTAATGAAAAAATCCCAGAAGCTGGGCAAGAATAAAAAGAAACAAGAGCTTGAATTGTTAAAGCAAAGTTTGTTTTATTTGCCTGGTTCAGCTGCACCAGGGGCAAGAGAGGTATTGACACCTAAATCAAAAGCAATTGTGGAGCTTAAGGATGAAAACAGGGGGCTGAAAAGATCCGTAAGCAAAATGCGTAGTTTTAGTGAAAGATTGTTGGAGAAACAAGATGCTATGATCGATGACCAATCAGCTTTGGAGCAGGAATATTTGTCAACTGTGGAACACATGAGAAATATTACTAATAACATTGCAGGGGTAGCAGCAAAATGTAAACATGAAAGGGATGCCTTTGAGAGCGATCTAACAGTGTTACAAGATAAATTTCAGGAACAGTCTGAAAAACTAAATGCGATTCAAGAGAAACTTGCATCTTATACACCAAGGAATGTTAATAAGCGGCAAAAAAGGGCTCATTCAAAGATTGATAATCTCAAAAGTAAAATTTGTGAGCTTGAAGAGGAAAAAACCAGCGTCTCCAGCCAGCTGAGTGAGCAAGCCAAAGAACTTTCAGGTATAAAAGAAAAATGCATACAGCTCAAACAACAGAAAAGTAGCTTACAAAAAAAAGTGAGCCATCTCAAGAAACATAGAAGTGCACAGGCCCAAGAAATTGATTCTTTAAAGGAGCACAATGCAGCCACTATTTTAAAGTTTGAATCTTGTGCTAAAGAACTGAAACAGAAGAATAAAGAACTAGAACAGTTAACTTGCATGCTGGAGGATGAAACCATCAGCACGTTCGAAGATGGTAGGTATGCTGATGAGGTGCGAGAAGTTATTATGGATCTGCTGGCCATGAATGTTTCAATGAATAAAGTAAATGAAGTGATCCGAACAGTTTTAAAGAAGTTGGCTGGAAAGAACATATCAAGGCTTCCAAGCAAAGCAGTTCACTCTCGCCTACTTGTTGAAGCCAAACACCTTGCTGATATTCAACTTGGAAGAGCAATGTTGCAAGAAGCTGACCCATCCCAGGTAGTTGGAAATACACTTCATGGAGATGGTACAACTAAATACCACCGCCACTACCAAGACTTTGAAGTAACAACTCCATCTTGTCAGACATACTCAATGGGCCTTCTTGAGTTGGGCAAGTCTGACACAGAAGCTGTTATGGACTCCTTCAAATACAGAATTAATGAAATTGCACAAGCATTAAGTAGTTGCGATGAAAAAGGATCAGTTGAAGATAAGGTAGCTGAGTTAGTGTCATCCATTAAGAACACCATGTCTGATCAGGGACCAACCAATGCAACATTTAATGAGCAACTGACAGAATTAAGAAAGGACTTCCTCCCAAAGGTAGTGGATAAATGGGAAGAACTTAGTGAAAGTTCAAAAAATTCACTTCAGGAAATGGGGAACTTTTACTGCAAACTACACCTGCTTGTTAATCTTGGAGAAGAAGCAAATAAAGCTTTAAAATTGTTTGAACATGCTGCCACAGAAGGCAGAAATCCTCTTGCATTTCTTTCTGCAAATGAATCGGGCTCCTGCAGGCTTACAAGAACAGCATGCGAGGCTTTTCACTCTCGTGGTAGTCAGACTGCTGGAGTGTCGGAGTACTTTAATGTTCACCTCTCTGAGAATGGCTTGGAAAGCAAACTTGTTGAGTTTATTGGTAATCGTTTCAACATAATATTTTACAACTCTGCAGCTGTTTTCTATCATAAAAGCCACATTCAAGATTTTCTTTTCAAATGGCCAACACCAAACCGCCTGCTTCAGCTAGTATCTAAAGATGTTGTGGAGCCTGTGTATTTAGCAGGTATCAGGGCTCTAGGAATTCTGGATAAAATTGTCACTGGCCCATTTTTTAGGTTGACTGAAAATGCAAAGTCAGTTCTTGATCTCAATCCTCATTTGCGGCGAATGCAAGAATGCTTTGAAAAGTGGAGCAAGGATGCATCCCCCCTTCTTGAAGGAGCAACTTTGTTTGATGAGGAGATTGTACCAATCCACCGCGACGAAATGTTTGACAGTCTTTTTAATGAGCAAAGTGTTCAACTGGAGACACTGACTCAGGAGGCCCTTGAGATTATTTTTAATTCCTGGATCATCCTCTTTGAAAGGCAAGCGCAAGATCAGCTCCCTGGTGGAAGATATGCAAGTCCCTCCTCTGAGTTATTGGCACAGACAGCAAATGTTTCTGCCACTAACATGGCATCTGAGAGAGATTTCGGAGTGTTTGATTTGTTCTTGCATTTGAAGCCAGCAGCAAGGTTAATATCCCACGAAGCTCTTTTAATGTGGACAAACAACAAGACTACATCTTGGCTCAATTCTCTGTCCCCACAAGAAAAGGAGAAGTGCATGGCAGATGCAAGAGCAAATACAAGTAGAATTTTGGCTCGATACAAGGAGAGGAAAGACAAAATTTTCCAGCAACGAAAGGAGAAGCTGTTAGAGAAACAGAAAGCAAAGGAAGAAGCAGAAAGAAAGTTGCGGCAGCAAAGGCTGAATCTTGTAAACGGTATTACCAAGTTTGGGGGTCCTTGGAAGTCTGAAAAAGACATAAAGGATGGTCTTCTGAAGATTGCTTCGGATAAAGAAAGACAAAAAGCTCTCATCATGCAGCTTCAGTTTCAGAAAATTGTCCTCCAAGCCAAAGCTCCAACAAAGGACCATTTCCAGCAAGGGAAGTCTGTTTCAGGAAAGCGGATTCTTTTCTCAGTTGAGCAACTGACAAAACACCTGAAGGAAGTTTTAGAACTTAACCTTCTTTATGAAAATGAAAGTGAAAATGAAGGTGGACTCACTTACCGGAGCTCTGATGAACGCACCAAAGCCTTGTCAGAAGAAAAAGCTAAACTTGCAAAGAAGCTTAGAGATTCTCGAAGAAAAGTCTTAATTAGCAAGAGCAAAGAATTACTGCCCCAGTTTCGTGAAAATCCTCAGCTTCTTGTTGGAAGACGAGTTATGCACAATTGCATTGAAGATGGCTCTGCACATGCAGAATGGTTCTATGCAACTGTCTTGCGCCTTGCTGCAGATATTACAGATGGACAAGATGCCATTAACGCTGAATATTTCATCAAATATGACATTGATGAAGATGATGAATGGACAATGCCATTATTAAAAGACTTAAACAAGGGAGATTTAATTTTGCTTGATTAATGTTTTCTTAAAGTGATTGTCCCACCTTACGAACAAAGTTATATGAGTTCATAGCAGTAGTTTAATATAACATAATATAACATCAAAATTTGTGAACAGGGTGCGAAATTAACATCGATTAGCTGGGTAATTTGGTTCTGGACTGATAAAAATGTCTCAAAAATACATTTAGGGCCGGTTAAAATCCCAGATGGATGTTACCATTTCTTATGTTGTCTAACCAACTTTTTTCACTGTGCCAGCTTGAAAATTTCTTAATTTCGCACCCTGGTGAATATAATTTATACATAATTGAGTTAGTGTGGAATTAATTATTTAATGGTCTTGAGAAATGTTTTTTGCATCCAGAAGCAAGATGGTTTTATCTCAGATCAAAAAGGGAGTTTTCAAACAACAAATTATTACTTCACTTTAACTAAATTAAGGTTGTGCAGGACTGTTAGAGGCATATATTATAAAGATTGTTGCCATGAAAATTCAACCTCTAAGATTTTATTAATTTTTTGATGGCTGTATGCTTGTTTTTTATGCAATATGTCATGTATTTATGTATTAATTCTTGTTACGTTATGGTTGCCATGGCAATTTGCTTGACACATAGTTTGGCTGGTGTGATGCCCATGTTAACGGTGATATCTTGCTTTTTTGTAAATTTAAAACTGAAAAGATAATTTGAATGGTTAGTTCAACACAGAATTAGAATTATAAAGGTGGTTGCCATGGAAACCAAAGCTTCGAACCTTTATGATTCATGTTTGATTTTCAAGGACTGGGAAATGCCAAGATAAAAAACGTTTGGCTCTATGCAAAATTTCTTGGATTTTTTGTAAAAAATTGTTCTATGACGTCATCACGGTTGCCATAGCAACTTATTTTACTCGTAGTTAGTTAGCTGTGACACAGATTTGTATAATGGCCAACTTTCATCAAGATATCTTGTTTTGTTCTAAAGTTATGGTGGAAAAGATATTTCAAAAGTTTGCTTATACACAAGTTCGGCATTGAAAACACAAAAGGATGGTTGTTATGGATACTGAACTTTAAATTTTTACAATTCATAATTGACCTTCTAAGGGCTAGAAAGTGCCATTATTAAAAAAAATATTTGTTTCTATGCATTAATTCTCTTGTTTTCTTTATTTAATTGTACTGTGACGTCATCATGGTTGCCATAGCAACATGATTTACACACTGATTGATAGCTCTGACAAAGATCTATATATTTGCCAAGTTTCACTGCTATATCTTGCTCTGTTCTAAAGTTATGACTGAAAAGGTAATTCGGAAGGTAAATTCAGGTGCCACTTGAATATTCAATATACCCATACTAACTCTTATTTAAATTTCCATAAAATTGCTTGTTAAAATATTATTAAAAAATTCATATCTCCATTTCTATGTGGCCGATTTCCGTCATTTAAAAACCAAAATGTTCAGAAAAATCTAGAGAATGTCTTGGCAATAATTTCAAGGCTGACAGAAATTAAAGAAAATTTAGCCAAAACTCCCTAGGCCAATGATTAATGCTTTTCAGATAACTGCTGTTTATACCCTTGTACATCTTGTCATCTAGTATGGTTTCAAGGTAATTTTATTACTTTCTGTGGGTGGACGTTATTGGTGCAGTTGGTAAGATCTATGCTTTGTAGCCACAAGGTCCCAGGTTTGATTCCCAGCTCTGCCAAGATTTGGATCTTCGTGTGACCTTCTTTTCGCCTAAGCTAACTCGGCTTTCCATCCTTCTTGGGTAGGTACAGTAAATGAGTACCAGCATCTGCTGGGAGCTAACCTGCGATGGATTGGTGCCCCCTTCCCCCAGGGGGAGTCAAAGACTCTCATCTGCTTAACACTACAGAAACCAGTGATAAGTGCTGGCTCCATGGGCCACTTTGCTCATAAAGGATTTAACTCATATTACTTTCTATGAGCTATTTTTCAGGCACTAGTCAGAATTGGATTTTTGGCAGGATTGAAGGCCCAGTGGTAATCTTACCCCTTATCAGAATTTTCTGGAAGTATTGGGCTGGGTTTTTCAAAGGCTGGTTAAGTTTAACCCTTCTAAGCAAAAACTCAAGAAGAAATTTCTTCTCTGAGAAAGGTAAACTATTCTTTTCTAATACTATTTGGATTTTCCAAGGAAAAAATTTGTTAATCTGAAAGTTGCAGCTTAAATTCGGCAGTTTAAGGTTGGAAAAAAGAACATTGGTTAAAAATTTAATCCTGGATTAGTGCTAATCAGCTTTTGAGCAACTGTGCCCATTTGGGATTCTTAACTGGGGGAGGGGATTTTAACATGCAGGGTTTTCAAATTGAAAAAAAGTAGCAGGAGGAAATTGTAAAGTAGCCAGAGCACTATCTCATCTCCGATGACGGCAGCCTTGTGGAATACAAAAAGTACC
>JAOBBB020369918.1:0-10031 GCA_025331005.2 Zoanthus gigantus
TTACAGGACCGCTTATTATCAGTTTGCCATCCAAAAATACTAGCTTTGATAAAACAAGTTTTGCAAATATATTAATTTTAAAAATGTTATTTATTAAGTGTTTTTATGGGGGGACCAAATCCGCTAGCGGATATGGGCCGAGGGGAACCAAATCCGCGGCAGGACCAAATCCGCTGTTACACCGGCCATTTAATGTTTTGAGTTACTTAACCGGCAGTGAACTTTACTACAGCGATGTCAGGCGTAAACTAAGTCTATGAACCGATTTTCACTTCTAACAACGGCTACTAAATCATTTGACGGTTCTTTATCGATACACAAACCTCTATTTTTAGGGAAAAAACCGAACTGCCGGCCAAATAGCGTTTTAATTTGCTAGATCGAAAGTCAATTGTCTATGAAAATTTCTGTAAGTGTAAATGCCTTAATGAAAGCACAGTATTAAACACTAAAGTGTGTCTGGCTTAAAAAAACTAAGAACTGATTTTTTCTTCTAACGCCGGCTTCTGCATCTCTTTATGGTTCTTTATTCATAGCCGGTACATTCGATGTTGATTTTAGTTTGTTAAATTCGTATTTTCAGAAAAAAAAGAGTAACTGCAGGTCATTTAGTGTTTTAAGTTGCGTGACCGGCTTGCTGGTCATTCAGACACTGCCTTTTTTCAAAAAATTAATTTTTTATAAATTCTAGCTTCCCTAACTCTAACCCTAAACCTGACCCTAACCGGCTACCCCGTTGTAACGTACTCGTCACGGACTTGGAGTTGCCGAACGGTTTATTCTTACAAAACTATCTCTTAAAATACACCAAGTCCCTTAGGATTAAACCAAAACATTAAATACGCTTAGGATTAAACCAATACATTACACACCACTCCGACGAAGGACTTTAGTCCGAAACGTCAGTCTTTTATTCATTTTTCTACGGTGTATATAATTTACAAATCTATTTACAACTGATTACATACGCCGTATACTTTTACATTCACAATATAATTCATGCTTGAATAGATAACCGCCTGACTCGGTTCCTAACTCGATTCCTAACTCGATTCCTAACTCGGTTCCTAACTCGGTTCCCCACTCAAAAGTTAGCTATCCTCTATAAATATTATTTTCATTGTGTACAAAAGAATTTACGAAGCTATAGCAAATACCTTCAATGGCTGTAATATCTTCGAAAAAGCCTAGTAGTTTATATCTCCATTCTTACAAGCTGAAGAACAGACGAGTTTTTCTAGATCTCGATATGCACAATTTATTTGCTTTGAACGTGCAAGACGGCCAAATCTAGCCGGCTTGAATCAGAAGGCAATAAAGTTTGACTTGCATTTAGATGTCAACAATTGTAACAATTCGGTAAACGTAAATTGTACTCAAGGCAAGAATTATGAACAAAAATAACTTAGCTTGAATCAGACAATTTATTCATCTTGTGGTCTGTGTAGACCGCAGAGTTGACGACATTTACAAGTTTTTATCAACATCACATCGCTTTACTTTCAAAGCTGCAATTCCCAATTCTCGCAAACAAACTCAGAGGTTTTAAAAATGACTTAACAACTCATTTATCCCAAAAATAAATTATAGAAAAATTAAAGACACGAAAAGCTTTTTAAAAATTCTCTCAGAAAGGTACAACAAAAGCGTCTATCTTCGCCGATACAAACAATTTCAGGCATTTTATGTCAATCCTATACAGTATTAGTAGTAGATGTAGTTCTCGCTAAGTGACAACGAGCAACAATCAAATTAAATCCCCTATGACTGTCAGAAAAGTACCACGGAGTGAGAAAATTCAAGAAAATAACCCTCAAAACTTAATTCAAAAGTTTAAAAATACTACCAGGTGATCTCTCCGATAAATGAATAGACCATAAGCAGCAAAATGCGAATAAAAAAAGTCTTACCCACCTTTTAAAGGTAGAAATACGACTGAAAAACTCTAACAACTCTCGTCTGCACATGTGAAAAATGCGAGGTCGCTGGAGATGTCGCCAATGACGTTATCTGGTCACAAGACTGATGCCCTGCTCTGTGATTGGCTGCAACAACCAGCCTATTGTTACCTTACCTTACACTTCTAGCTGAGCAGACAAGAGTGTAATTCTGACGCCTCGCAACCTCGGCCTCTTGGCCTCGGTTACTCATGACCAACAAATAACTTCCAACAAATAACTTCCAACAAATTTTAGTAATCGAATAATAAAATAAATATTGGACTCGATCGGTGATTGCAAAATATCATGATTTGTCAGTGTTTCGCAAATTAGTTATATATAATAGATCTGCTTGCCATTGACAAATCACCGGATATCAATAGCGACTACCAAGTCCGATATTTCTCAGTTGCTATTAACTTGAAATACAGACACCAGCTTACCCTGAAAGGAGTGCACGTGTCCACACATGCCTAAAAAGCCTAAGCGTGCAGGAATCAGTAATTAAAATTTTATTTTTGGCCACAAAAACGCATTTGCTTGTAGATTTCGTCAGCTTTTTAACCACAAAGTAGACGGAAAGTCTGGCTTGTTTGTTATAATCTCAAATTATAGCAAAATAGAACAGGTGCTACTTCAGGCAAATTTTGAACATATCCTTCACTATACAGAAGTAAAATATCTCGACTCTTTCACAAAATATCAACCCTTTTCGGTACATACTTTCAGCCTGAAAAAGCAACACACGGAGCCTTTTTTCTTTTTGTCAGTGTATGGGATTGCTCGTGTCGCTTGTGTGCTGAATTTCTTGAAAGGACTAAAAATGCTTTTTAAAAACCAACCAAAGAAGAATCCAAACGAAATGTTTTTATTTACCATCAGCCTGTACTCAAGTTATCATTAAGAAATTATAACAGTTACGTAGCTTTAACAAACTGGGTATTAACTCCGACAGCTTGTATTCGATGCCCACAAAGACGTTTACTTTAGTGCCATAGTACTTACACCGACCTTATTTATATGAAAAAAAAGGCTAAGGTGATTTTACTGCATTACTGCTCCAATTATATGATATTTTTTAGTCTCTGTGTTCGAGAATTGTCAGTAATATATCGATTTTTCCCACGTTGTCTGCACAGAAAAACCTCACTACCAAGAAACCCCTACCCCCACCCCCACCATCCGTCATGCGTGAATGCCATAACTGCAAACAAGGAAGTGATAATTTACAAGTCAGACCAAAAGTAAACACCAATTGAATATCTCTCATTATTTTCAAATTTTCAAACTACTTTCAGTACTTATAGATACGAGGCATAAGACACTATACTTTTTCATTTCCGAACGTTATCTAAATTGCTGTTTGATAAACATACGTACTAATGTAGCGAAAAAACTACTATGTTTTAGAACTTAAGGCATCTTAAATATGTGCCATTTTCTTTCCAGCTTGACATCTTTCGATTTTCGTCTATGGTAAAACAAAAATTGAGAATGTTTGATTTCGAGTTAATTTATTTCTAATTCAATATAAATACAAGTTTCAGATGATTTGAGAGTAAATTCGGATTATTTCCGTTCGACGTTCGACAAAGCAGTTTCGTTTTCGAAATGAAAATCATTTTACGAAAGATCTCGTGACCTACAAAACACACGATCAATAATTTGCCCGAGTTATTTTGACAGAAGCCGTGCTAGTGTAAACTAAAGCTCGTTGTGTTTTGAAAATTTATTCTAACAAAGATCTGTGCATTTGATAGTCGAGGGCGGTTAAGGACAACAATCTTTAAATAAAAGCAAACTTACATTGTAACCAGGGACGTGTTTTCAATCAATGACGATGTTCACAAGTTGTATTCTAGATTTTGACAGATGAAATAATATCGCTTTTTGCAAAAATTACTAAGAAATTTGTTTTTTTTTTCGAATGAATCTGCCGAGTTAAATTTATTTCCTTTTAAAGCCAAAAGTCAGTGGACGAACGTGCTTATAAATCACTTAGTACGAAAGTTATCAACATTATAAAACGATCAAACGAAAAATATTGAAAAAACCAACCAGAACTTCTTATTAACAGTTTTCATAACTTTTCAAAAGAAAGCGTCTTTGATAAAGCAAATCCTTACGCACTGTAGAAAAAAATTTCAATTTTTTCATTCGGCGAATAAGATTAAGCTAAAGACTGCCGCGGAAACAAACCCATGCATTTACTGAAAGCATTTTCAACCAATTCGCTTGTCTGGTAGGCAAGGAAAAAGTCTGTTCCGCCTGGTAAGTCGCTAAACTGCTTTAATTCCGTTTTATCAGTAGCAAAACATTTACAACATTTCGAGAATTGAGAATATATCTTACCTTTTTATTGCTGACTTGACAAAGAGCAATTGCGCCCGACTTATTTTTCTACCAAAAGTACCAGCACAACGTTTGTACACAGAATCGTCTCCGATATCCCTTGCGTGAGTTTATTGTTTGTCTTTAAGATGAAACTACATCACGACAAACACGCCTCAAGTGTCACTCAATGTCAAACAAATTGTTATCAGATGTAGGAGATGTCGTACTACTGTACGGAAGCCCAGGACTCTGGCAGAAGTGCAAAACACAAATTAGAAAGAAACAAGACGCTCTAGGAGCGTATACTTGTACCAGCTCGTGGATAAAATGTGAAAGCTTTTGATTTTGTTGAGTTCTGACTGTATACGCAAGACTTGGCTTCTCAGTGCAGTATATTAAGTATTACATCAAAAGGCTGAAGAACGCGACACTAAAAAAAAAAAAAAAAACACGGGGCAAACCTAAACTTGTGCCGCGCTTCGCTGCTGGCACAAGTAACTAGACACTGTAGTTCCTTTCTCTAAGACCAAGCTATTTCAAAACTCTACTTTAATCATGTACCAAAGCTCTAGAACACGTTATCCCCAATTACTTGCTCTTCACCCTCAATAGCAAATTTTAAGTTTGAACTCTATTTCTCAAACTCATTAATAATTCATTAAGTTAAAACAAAAGAAATCATAACCGTAACCATGGTTTGGAAATGTGATCTTAATTAGCATATGTTTTTACGATTTTATTTCTTCGTTTACTCCTTAGTTTTAGTTTCGATTGAGAAGATACATCAAACACGAGAGACAGTGTTTCATCACATTTCCAAACACCTCGAAGTTCGTCAAAAATACTCCGCTGCACGTCGTGTTTTCAACTCTCTTCTCAGTGTTTGGCAATGTGATGAAACACTGTCTCTCGTGTTTGATATATTACAAGAAATTTATGTCAGCTTTGTTAAGTTATTTCTGTCCGGACATTTAGAATGGCTGGAAAACCATATAAACGAAATGTTCTACCTCTAATAATTTACGTACAGTTCCCTCATGCTGCTGTCTTGCCTTTTGTTTAAACTATACTTTAATTTTAATCCATTTTTTTTGTTTTTATTTCATTTTTTGGTTGAATTGTATTTTCTTATTTTGAGTATACATTTTTTCTAATCTTTGACTTTAATACATGTATTTAATCGGGCGCACTTAATCTATGGCCATGCTCAGTTGTGTGTTTCTGGCCCTTGTGGCCGAAGCTATTAAATAAATAAGTGGTTAAATGCATAAATAAGTAAATGCTTGCATAAATAAATAAATAAATGCATAAATAAATAAATAAATAAATGCGTAAATAATTGAATAAATAAATAAATGCATAAATAAATAAATAAATGCATAAATAAATAAGCAAATACATAAATAAATAAATAAATAAATAAATAAATAAGAAGTCTATATTAAGTCCAGGCGTTCCAGTATGGATTCGAATCTGTGCTATGCTGTTGCAGCGCTCTTACCAGCTAAGCTATGAAGCCACAGCTGTTAGGAGATGCTCAATTTCAGGGGTTCCTTCCATGCTATTTAAAGATTTACACTGACGATTATTTTGTTGAATTTTTACCGCAGTCATTAGCAATGACGTTAAAATTTGTATCGTTTTGTTTACAATTTTAACTTAGTAAAAACACGTGGCGTAGTTTTGAAATGAGTATGAAAACAAAGTATATAAACCAAATCTTGTAAAATATGAAGTTTTGTGATGGTTTTACTTTCAAATTAGAAATGGTTTCTTTGGTGCGGTTTTTATGCCGAAACAAACCCGATGCGTAACACTTTTTAATTGGCATCTCCGATGAGATTTTACGTTTTACCTGTTTCAATTGCTGTGGAATAAGTTTTTGCATTGGCACAAGATCTTCCCTGTTATAGTTTTAAAAAGGCCAGAGACCATTATTTGAAAGTTCTTTCCGTAAAGTAATGAAAACTTATCGAACGTTTTATTTTCCGCTTATCAAGATTTATCAAGTTTGTCTTGACGTTTAAAAACGTTCTGTGCTGTTATGTAGGCAGTACAAGTAATTTATGAACTTTTTGCGAAATAATTTTTTACTTAAAGAAAATGATACAAAGCTTTGTTTACCGTGTTCACATGTGAAAATTCTTTATCCCTGCGTGTTTGTGTATTATGCAGTTTTAAAATTACTTTCATGAGTTACTGAAACATGTTTTTTTTTCTTTTGTAGCCTAAATTAACAATGATGAAATGCTTGAAAAACGTTGATTCCTTTATAGAGAGCTGTCGAAAGCTGGGAGTAGAGAAGGTGAGACTTAAGTTGTAAGAAATACTACATAGACTGCCAGATAGATAGTCAGAGACACAGTGACTCATTTACAGACAGTCAAAGACACATTACTATTTACTGTTTTATATCAGTTTAGTCTGCAGTCAACATAGGTTTTTGGGAGCATCGAGGTACTGAACTTTTAAAATTCCTTTGTGTGCGATCTAATTGACGCAGCATTGCGTATTGTTGAGGCATGATGCCTAGGAATAAGATAATAGTGATGATGAAGATAATGGTTGTGGTGCTGGTAATGATGGTGGTGATGATGATGATGATGATAGTGATGATGGTGATGATGGTGATGATGATGGTGATGATGATGATGATGATGATGATGATGATAGTGATGATGATGATAGTGATGATGATGATAATGATGGTAATAATGATATCATGGTGATGTGTGTGACGAATTGACAATAATGATAGATGTTGGTGATGATGGTGGTGATGATAATGATGGTGATAATGATGGTGATAGTGATGATGATGGTGGTGATAATGATGATGATGGTGATAATGGTGATGATGGTGATGGTGATAATGATGGTGATAGTGATGATGATGGTGATGTATGTGACGCATTGACAATAATGATAAAGATGTTGGTGATGATGATGGTGATGATGATGATGGTGGTGATGATGATAGTGATAACGATGATGGTGATGGTGATAGTGATGATGATGGTGATAATGATGGTGATAGTGATGATGATGATGGTGATGTGTGTGACGAATTGACAATAATGATAAAGATGTTGGTGATGATGGTGGTGATAATGACGATATGGGTGTGGTAATGATGATGGCAATGATTATGAATGCATGCAAACAGAAATAAAGGAATGAGAATATTAAATTTCCCTATACAAGTTATTCAGTTTCTCAACAATTTGATTGGTCTTATGAAGATCTCAGGCTTTGATATTTCCTATAGTGGGTATCAAACTTTTCAACCTAGAAGTGATTAAACCACGCGCTTCACTTACCCATCGACGTACTTAAATAGGTCTTTTTTTGAGAAATGTGGACAAATTATGTGCCGCTCATACCGTATCTGCAACATGTTCGAAGCTAAATGCCTGAGTCCCAGAAAGGAACATCCAAAGTTGTGAATTTAACGCCAGCGGTTATTAAGGCCACTCTCTACCCTAAGACCATTTTTCGCTACTTTTAGTGATATTTTTAATGATATCTCCGTCATTATTTTGAAATGTGGGAAAAGCGATAATCATATCACAGAGTGAATGAAAAGGAAGCCTCTTGAATATTTTGAAAATTTGTGGATGACATTTGACGGAGGAGATAGATTTTGTGAATGTTGTTTTTTAAGTGAAGTTTGAGTTTGAGGGAATTTTAGTGAATTTTGAAAATTAATTTTGGAGTTAATTACTGATAGAAGGCCGCCAAACCGTCCTTTAACCAAAGTTACTCTTTCGCATGGTCTGGAGGGACGGTTTGGCGATTGTCCTCAAAATTCTTCTAACTCAAATACTTCTTTGAACTCCTTCATTATCCACCAAAATTTAGGGTAGAGATTGGCCTTAAGTGACACTAAAGCCTTTAAATTGTAAATTGAGAAAATACACGTGTACCATTAAATTGAGGGGAACCTCGGTTGTTCAATAATATTAATCTCCAATAAGAGTTTACATCAACTTGTGTCTACGTCAGCAGATCAAATTTGATAATTCTCTGTATATAGTTCACGTCAAGTGATTTGTTTTGATAATTAAATTTCCTGCAGGCCGTCATCTTGAAATGTGACCTAGTTGCGTTGTAGTGCCAGTCTCTACTCTTGATAAAAACAATTGCAGTGAACGAGTGGGGGTCTGGCACTGTAACACAACTACGTCACATTTCAGGATGGCGGCTCGCAGGAAATTCATTGATCAAAACAAATTGCTTAGCGTGAATTATATCTAGAGAAAACTCTTAATTGAGATTAATATTGTTGGACACCCGAGATTTTCCTTTAATTATTGATAATTATTTGAAATCATAAAAGCTTGAATTATTTAGGACTCGATCGATACAGTTTGATGTTGTTGTTTTTTTTAAATTTTTTTTGCAGGAAAAACTTTGCTCGCCAGCTGATGTTCTTGAAGAGAAATGTCCTCGTAAAGTTTGCACGACTGTCGAGGCATTGCTTCAAGTAGCAGAGAATTCATAGCACCGTGCCTCGTCTTGAAGAAAAAAAGAATTTAACAATAAAGTGACTTGATGATTTTGAATAAAAATATATATGGATACTAGAACCCAGAGAGGATAATTTGAGAGAAGAAATAGGAAATCGTGTGTGGAGAAAAAAATTCCTGAGCTAAAGGCAAAAGCTGGGTAGACAAAGCGGCGGGAGGGAGAAAATATGTTATCGGAGCATGATTATAAAGAGGAAAATGCCTTCTCTTTTTTCCTTACTAGAGAAATTTGTAATTCAGGATGTTTAAAGTAATTTTTTTATAATTTTGAATGTGAGACATTTTGTTATTAATGAACTGCAAATTTTAGAATATTCTTTTTGTACATTATTTTTATTATTAATTGAAAATCCACGAAACACCTATTTATGTTTTCTTTGATGACTTGTTATCTTCGCTTGCGAAAAGAACATTACCATAAATGGTCACATCTTTTGTTCCTATTTTCTAATTGTTTTTATTGACAGTCATGCAGAATGTTATATTGTTGTTCAGGGATACGAATTCTATTTTCTCATCACTATATACCAAAAACTCGTTCCCAGGGATTCTCCGTCGGCTTCTGGGAGAAGATTTGGGAACGAGTTTGCATGGTACCTTACACTCTTGTAATAACATACAAATTTTGAAGATAAAATGCATATCTCCTAGCAACCCTCGTAATATCCTTTGTATATCATGTTCCTCCGAGTGCCTCGCGTGCCTTGCCCTGTATTTTTTGAGAATTGAATATAATAGGAAAAAGATAGTCTATAGATTACTATAATGGCCAAATGGCGAATCCCTGGAGGATAAATGCGGGAAAACTCTACGGTCTCTCTTGAAAGGCCATACGGACCCGTGAGGTGAAAAAGGAGCGATTCTGGTCAACGACATAACAAATTCAAGTTTTCTTACCTTTCTAGCAATTTTTAAAGAATTCAAATAAATTTGAAAAACTGAGGACCTTCAAAAAAATTTGTCAAACAGATTTTTGTGTGCCTCATATACACTTTATTGTCTTCCGGAAGTGGTGTAATAAAATCGGTGATTAGCGTGTAGACCTGTTTCATAAATGTCTTTTAAAAATCTTGTTTTCATTCAAAAGAGCCTTAAAGGTCAAATAAACCCAAATTTTTGGGTCCAATGTGTTTATTAAGTATAAAAGATTTACATATTGTAAAGTTTCAAACGAATTGGACGAAGCATTGTGGAGATATTGGAAAATTAAAATCACTGTTTTTTAGCC
>JAOBBB020369929.1:0-10030 GCA_025331005.2 Zoanthus gigantus
ATATATATATAATAGTTTTTATTTTGTTTTTCGTTCCAAAGAAGAGATGTTATAGCTTAATACTGAGTACTTGCTATCTCACTGCCAATTCAGTCACTGATTTTATAGGGCCCTGGGACCTAGTTATCTGTACAGTACTTTGCAAGTTTAGTTGTGTAATTTGCAGAAAGAATGAATATTATTTAAACTTTATTTTCAAGGGACTTGATTTACAAAGATCACTCAGTCATTATAGTCAAAGTATAGACTAACTTGGAGATATTCCTTAGGATGTGCTATCATTATTGTTCAACTTAATAGTCTCGTTCCGAGACTAAAAATGATTATTATAGATAAGTCACAAAGTTGCAGCAGTTGTCTGTTAACTGTTGATTTTATAATTATCTATTTCAGGGGGGTGCTTGCTGTGCTGACAGTGTGGCTAGAGCAGTTCCCATATGACTTTAGCGATCCACCAAACTACCCTGATCTCACAAAAATACTTCATTTTGTGGAAAGGGAAGTAACAGAGTCTGGAAAATGTGAACTGGAGAAAAAGATTAGGACTAGGATTGAAAGGTTCAAAATCACTCCATTTGATGACCTAGGTATGGCTTAGCTTTCTTCAGATAGACTGCATTTATTAAGCGCATCAAAAAATCTTTTGTTCGAGTGAATATTAGGTTGTTGCATTGCAAAAAGGTTAATTTTAAAATGATTAAAAATAATTTTTTGTTTAAATATAATCTATTTATTTATTAATCTATCTATTTGTTATTGGGTTTTGGTCAGCGATCGTCAGTAATAGCAGCCACGAAAATTGGGGGAGCAATATTCATTGCTCTATTTGCATTATATAGTTTACACAGGATAGGTTACATAAAATCCCACTCTGTGATTATAAAACATGTACTGGACCTCCATACGACATTTCATCGCAGCTTACATTTTTATTTCGGGTAAACGACGACGCTTTTTTCAAGCTGGATTATCGAGTGAAAACCAATATGGCGGACGATATTTCTGAACATAAACTCAACTCCGCCCTGCTACTACTGTGTGGAGACATTTCATTAACTCCTGGCCCAACATCAAGCAGTTTAGAAACGCTTAGTAAACAGTATTTTTCGTGTAGATTATGTCATAAAGCAGTCAAGTGGAGTCACCAAATTCTGTTGTGATGATTGTTGGAAATGGTTCCACACTTCATGTCAAGCTTCAGAAAGCACGAAACATATTGAAGATCTAAGTAGCACCATAGCCTAGGTATGCGAACTTTGTGATTGTTCCAACTATTCTACGCTACTTTCCCACCACTCCATCATAGAAACATCAAATTCATTCTCCAACCTAGAAAACAGAGCTCTCCAATAGTACACCCGAAAGCTCTGGTCACCCTGTGGCCTCATCGTCTCCCAGAAGAGTACATGGTAGTCCTGTGGCCTTTATGGTCTCCCAAGGAAGTACATAGGCATGACAATACCCGCCACCACTCCTCATCGCAGCCACCTAAGATAGTAAGGTAAAAAAACACCAGGTTCTATCCCCTCTGCTTACGCAACATCAACACTCGATCAATAAGGAATAAAAAGCCAGAATTTTGGAATTTGATTGAAACAACTGTCCCTGATATAATAGTTTGCACTGAATCCTGGCTAGATGCTTCATAAATCTAATTTGTTATACTCAGAAGCGCAGAAAAATCTTCCTGTACAAAAAATCAGACTGGGTAGGCGTGGAAGACATATGTCCTCCTTTTGTTCTGCATTTGTGAATTCCCAAAATGACGACCCATCTACTTCTATCAACAAGATGTGGTCATCTTTCAAGAACGAGGTGCAAAATGGTGTTGATAAATATATCCCCTCCAAACAAGCAAGAAAGAAAATCGGCTCCCTTATGTCGATTTTAAACTGAGGCAACTCATAAGAATTAGCGACAAACTCCATTGCAAAAAAGGTCCAAGGTATAGAACTATAAAGCACATCATCCAAAGGAAGTTAAGGGCAGCCCACTAGAAGTACATAGAAGATGTAATAACTCCTACCGACAACACAACAGAAGCAGCCCATGCCTCAAACAAACGCTTTTGGTCTCTCTTTAAGCATGCAAAAAGTGACCCCTCTGGAATACCATCTCTCAAACATCGTGGTCAGCTTGTATCTGATTCTGCTGCCAAAGTGTCTGTACTAAATAATGCATTCTACTCGGACTTTGCAAGTTCCAGCACGGACACACCTCTGCCTTCTGATAACTGCAGCCCTTTTCCGACTGTGCCTGAAATCACTTTCACAACACATGGCATCCAAAAAATGTTGAAATATCTGAAACCCCGCAAGGCTGCTTGACCTGACATCATCCAACCCATCGTCCTTAAACAGCTTGTTCCACAAATAGCACCTATACTCCAGAAGATCTCCTCTAAGTCCCTGAAACTTCACCAAGTTCCCGATGACTGTAAGTGGGCTAAGATTTGTCATGTATTCAAAAAGGGAGATAAGGGCTGTGCCACTGATTATCGCTACATATCTCTCACTTGTATCTTTTGCAAGATCATGGAACATATAATCACTAGCAACATTATGAAACACTTTGACAAGTATAACATCTTATATCATTTACAGCATGGGTTCAGATCTGGCCGGTCCTGTGAAACGCAGCTAAGAACCACTCTGCACAGAAACTTGGAAAACCGAAAGCAAACTGATCAAATTGTGCTAGACTTTTCAAAGGCTTTCGATAAAATCTCTCACACAAAATTGATCTCAAAGATTGATTACTATGGAATAAGAGGTGACACTCAACTTTGGATACAGGACTTCTTACATGGAAGACAGCAATGTGTAGTTGTTGATGGTTCCTAGTCATCGTACCTCCCAGTTCTTTGTGGTGCCCTGCAGGGATCCACAATTGATTTTGCCCTATTTCTGACCTACCTGACTACGTTCTTTCAGGGTTCACCTGTTCGCGGATGATACAGCCATACTACTTACAACCAATTTCTCAAGAGGATTCCTTGAAACTCCAGGCAGACCCACAACGATTGGAAGTATTGGACAGGGACTGGGATATGCCCTTCAATCCTGACAAGTGTGAAGTCCTACGAATAAGCAGGAAGAGGTAGGACATCCAATTTAACTACATCCTTCATGGGACAGTTCTGAGGAATGTAACTAGTGCTAAATACCTTGGTGTGCATCTCACAAAAGACCTCAAGTGGAAAATCCATATTGGAAACATTACATCCAAGGGCATTAATACCCTTGGATTTCTGAAGAGAAACGTACGAGTAAGATCTACATTCCTAAAGAAAAAAGCCTATATAGCTATTCTCAGATGTATGTTGGAATACTGCTCAACAATTTGGGACCCGAGGAACGGCATTGAGAACAATGGCCGCTACAAGCTTGAAATGGTCCAAAGGCATGCGGTACCACCCCCAAGATAGTCTGACCAATATGATTGAATCACTAGGTTGGGACACGCTCGAGCATAGAAAAGCTGTTGTTCGTGTTTTGTTAAGGTACAAGATTGTAAATAGCCTTGTCGCTGTAGGTCCTGGAGAAAATTTATGTAAACAAACTAGGAAAAGTAGGTACGTTAAATCTCATGCTTTCAAAAAAATACAATGTAAGACTGTATCTCATAGACTTTGATTCTATCCTAGAACATTCGAACAGTGCAACTAGCTGCCTGAGGACATTTTTCCCAGGTCATCCCCATTGCAAACCTTAGATCCCAAATTTCAATATAAGCAAAATAAGATCTTTACTGACCCCTAGCCAATAATCCTTACGTAGAGGGGTGGCCATACAGAAAAATAATGATAAAATAAAATATTGTCAGTATAAATTTAATCTGAACTGAATTAATTTTTTGAATATATACTTATCTAGGCATACTAAAAATAAACTTTGTAAGTTATTTAACTTAAGTTTTCTCTCATGTTATGTCAACTGGTATTCGTTGTTAAGGTGACCCAATCCATTTTCGGTTATCAATGGCGAGTGGGTTGGACTATTTTGTACAAAGTGACGCATCGTCAAGTAGTGTTCTAGGACCAAAAGAATTGGCATTCCAAGATACCTCCGCAGAAAAATTTGCGGAACAGTTAACGCTGATGGATGCTGTGAGTAACTTCAGTACTGTAGGAATATTTCAGTTTCTTTTCTAAGTTTCATATAGGTTGCAATAAAAATAGATTTATGTTAAAATGTGTAAACTAGATCGCTTTTCTAAAGAAAATCTTTAAAGTTAGAGTTAAAGTGTTAAAGTGCACGTTTATGGTTATTGATTGAATGAAACTATAATTTAAGTATTTTCATTTAAAAAATGAATATCACCCTTTTAGAAAATTATCAGGAAGTATTAGCTTTAGCTAAAATGTGAGTCAGATAAGCGTAAGGAAAGGTGGAAAATGGAATCACAAACCGAACTCGAGTTGATTCAAAGTTTGTTTTACTTTGATCAACCAAAATGTTTTGAAAATTCGAGTTATTTAATCCACTTTAGTTTTTAAACTGAGAATGAAAGTGAAAAGTCACTCGAAAAGTCACTCGATACTCGAACTAGACAAAGTGTCTACTGCACCTGTGCATTCGAGTTTTTGCTCTTTTCCTTTTACTGAAAATTGAAAATAGTAATAATAATAATAATAATAATATTAATAGTAATATTTTTAATCTTGAAGCTTTTCTAATGAGTACCAATTCATCTTTAGAGCAACAAATAAGAATAAAAACAAATACTTATGAAGAGAAAAATTAAATCCCACATGTGTAACTCACTAATTCTGGCTTCATATATATATATATATAATCTTGAGCATACTATATTACGACCTAAGTGCTAACGTAGGAGTGATCGAGTGATCTAGTGACACAATTGCACTTGCCCATTATAACTCGTTTCTATGGCATTGGCATACGCATGAATCACTACTGCCTAAAACGCAATTCATCTTAATTCCAAAAGACTGATTTTATTTAAAAAGGAAGTAATTTGATATATTTATCAGTGATATTGTCGATGCTAAGTGATGTATGTATTATGGTTTCACACTATTCGGAAATAACAATTGAATTATTTTGTTTAGAGTCACTTTACTTGTGGGCAATGTCAAATCCTTCATTCTCTTTGGCTAACCTAGGAGAATTCAATGTTCAGTAGTCCAGTCCGCTAATAGAAGAAGACATCAAGTTTTTCTTTACCATTCAAGATTTTCAAGTTCTGGTTTACTTAACTTCATTAATGCTGTTCTGTCTGAATTGTTAAAACAGTTAGAATCTTTGGCTTCATGAATTTATTGTCCGTCCATCCTCGAGGTCTAATAATTCATATTGTTAAAATAGATATCAAATAACCAGATTTTTTTAAACATTGGGATAAATTTAAACTGTACCTCAAAAAACTGTTTCGTCATGGTTAAATTGTTAGTAATTCAGATTCATTTGTGGTGTTTTTATTAAGGATGATAGATAGACTTTTTTGCATACAGCTTTCATGTTTATTCGGCATTGTTCTATTTTCTTTGCCAGGAACTGTTTAAGAAAGTTGTAGCATGGCATTGCCTTGGATGCATGTGGTCTCGACGAGGAAAAAACAAAGGTGATCACACCCCTTCAGTTAAAGCAACAGTCGACCAATTTAATGCAGTGTCTCTACGAGTGATATCCACCATTCTCAATAAAACAACCAGGAAAAATGGCGGTGCAGGACTTAGGGCACAAGCTATTTCTCACTGGGTCGATATTGCTCAGGTTTGTTAAATGTTTGAATTCAAAGCTTGTTTATAAGTCATCTTTTGGTTTACGTAATTTCATAAAGCTTTCTAAAAACAAAATTGATTTTAGTTTAAAATTTATTTATTAAAGTTAATTATTATTAGTTATTAGCTAGATTTAAGTTAATTTAAGTTTAGACTAAATGTATGTGTTTTGATTAGCTTTATGTTATGAATAACTGTATTATTCTCAATAGTAAAAAAACGTGGTATGGTATTTATAAAATAGTAAAGTATAGTATAGAAATAAGCTCTGTAGTAAAATGTTTCTTTATGTGTGAGAGACTGCCTTCCTCGTTTGGAATGTCATTTTCCAGGGTGATATCAATTAGTATGGGGGATTGCCTTACCTACTATGGTATCCAGAGCCCAACCTCGTACCCAGGCTCACTTCACTGACGTGAAAAGACCCTGGTTGCAGCTGGTCACGTGCCACGATTTCGCGTGGTAAAAAATTCAAGGCACCAGGTTAGGGTGGCAGAGGAGATGTCATTTTGACAGCAAAACACTTTCAGCGGTCAATTCAGGTCATTATCGGGTCTGAAGAAATTAAGTGAATTCTGATCATTCGAAGCACATAAGTCGTCGCTGTTATCAACTGCTGAAATACTTTATGGAAAACCTTAATGTTATTACCTTCACATTTTTATGTAAGCCTTGCGATTGGTAATTAGACAATATTGACAAGTTTCGGAAAAATCTTCATCAAACTCAGAGCAACTCAATTATTCATGACAGAGCTTATAAAGCTTTGATCCCAATCTTTTAATAGCAATATTATAGTGTTTCATCTTGCAAATAAGATATATATTTATAAGACAAATGGTTAATAATTAACAGCAGTGCTGTTAAACAAACAAAACAAACAACTTGTTTTGTTTTTAAAGTCATTTCTATTATTCAGTTTGATAGAAGAATTTTGTAAACACGACAGACAAAGTTGCTCCAGTACTCACCCTCACTGCGGAATAATTTTGACAGCTTGGCACATGACCAGCCGCAACGTCAGTGAAATGAGCCCGGGTACGAGGTTATCTGGAGCCACGCATGTATGGTTTTGTAAATGGTTATCATTATCCGGTGGGGCCTTAATATAAGAGATTGCCTTAGTCAACTTTGATATTCGGAGTTGTACATTTATGGTCTTGTAAATTGTTGGCATTTTTATAGTTGTTCTGGTGACCTAATTTTCAGGAATGCCGGGATATGAAGAATTTCTCATCACTAAAAGCTATTGTGGCAGGCTTGCAGTCCAGCCCTATACATCGGTTGAGGAAGTCTTGGTCACATGTCTCCAGGTTAGTTTTCCTGACGGTGGAATCTGATTCTTGGTAGTTGTTTACCAACTCCCCTGCAGCTGAACTAATATTTTAGAACCGCTGAGAGACAGCAGGGATCATCAAAGAACTAGTCCCATCAATAAAATTGGTAGGTTTTCTGATTGTCTTGCGAGTCTTGTCATTGGAAAGACCCCGGCGTTTTGACTGCAACCTGCTAGTCTTATCAAGTGAGACTGATATGGTAGACTGGTATAAGGTAGACATCAGGTGATACCGATGTGGTATACATTTTCTTATCCAGTGATGAGTGTTGTGATTGGTTCGATCTCTGTGTTTCCAAATGCTGTTCAACCCAGTGTAAGAAATTATAATCGAATTGTACCTGTTGGTTTTCTTTGGGCGGAGTCTAATTTGGATAGCCTCTTTAACCAATGATGTGATGTTTTGCTTGTCGGGGCAATGACTGGTCGTAATGACATGTTCAGAAACTGCAGATGTTTGGGTACGGTCCATGTGGACATGTTTCACATGTTCCTTTTTTCTTTCTTGTACAAGTCTTCCCGTTTCATCAATGTTATATGTAGATAGTGTCACAAGCACTATAGGGTATCATATACACTACCCCGTCTTGGCTGCTCGGGGAGAAGGAATCCTTAGCACGTACTAGAAAGATGTTTCCATGGTGATGTCTCTGACTTAAAGATGAATACCGTGTTGTTGAAGGCAATGTCGTAGTGTGTGTGAAACACTTTCCACATAGGGAAGTACAGCAACAGCTCTGTGGTTCTGCTCTTAACAATCTGTTACCGGTCTAGTTTAATGACTTTCTTCGATAAAGATGACAGATAACTATTACACATAAGAGCCGTTGTATTATATTATTTTCACGTTGAGTTACGATACGAGCTGTGTTGTATGGCGATGCCAAGCTTTACTACTGCAAATGATGAGCGTTGTATGCGAGACATTGGTCTCGGTGTATTGGTTTGTGGTATACACTTGTGTAGAGGCAGTTTGTGGACCATGGTTTTGAGGAATCGATCTTTTTTTAGACTCAGTTACCATTGTAAAACAGATGGAGAGCTGCTGGTTGTCGAAACTCGTATCTCACCGTAAAATTCTTCTGTCAGTGGTTGAAAAGTAGGTTAAAATTTACTCCACCACAGCTTGAATTCAGTTTGTTAGTTTGCTTGTCCAACCCTTAATCTTGCATTGTTTTTATTAAGTTGTTTGTTTCAATTTAAAGAGCTACAGCGGATTATTTTGACTTTTACCACAATGGTGAAAAAATGAAGATGATCCTGTGATGTACTGATGTCAGTATAGTAGTGAATGATGTTTCAGTGACTTCTGTCTGGAATTCAGTAGACTTCGGTTTCCACACTGGTTGTCAAAATAGCAGTTCCCGGTACCAACAGTTGATTTCAAAACTAATGTAACGTGGATATTGCATTGCACTTAGTTTAAAAAATTCAAGATTGAAAGGCGTTGAACATAGCTGCAGAAGTGTAAGGAGCTGGCGACTTAAGGCTATTCCAACTGTAACCATATAACTCATTCTTCTGAAGCCCTTTTAAACATTTTCAGCTCTTTTGTGCAGTTCTACTAAAGAAATACTTCAATCTTTAGCTGTGTTAAATTCCATGTTGCACCAACTAGCCAATGGACTTTAACAATAATCTGATTATACTATGACATGATGCATTAAAAATTACCTGCATTTCAGGGAAAAGGTTGCCTTGTTTGATGAACTATCCAGTATATGTTCTGAGGAAAGAAATCAAGAGCTGGGCAGAGAACTTTTAATGAAGGTAAAAGAGATTGTATTTCTATTCGTCTTCCTTTAAGTAACCTTGGTTAGTCTCATGCTACACAATTTGTTTATTTATGTATATTTTTTTATCTTGTAATTATTGTTGTTGCCAACAGGAAGGGACTGCAAAACACGTTGAAGATTTATTTCCTCGGACAAAGTCTGGTAGCATAAAGAAAAGGAAATCTCGATTTCTTGATTTGGTACGTAATTATTCCTTAATTAAATGAAGGATGCATTAAGATATTGTTTCTTTGTCTCAGTTGTGATATTTCATTATAAACGGCAAAGAAGATTGTAATTGACAAGAACAATAAAAATACCATGGCAAGAAAAGTTTCAAGAAGAAAAAGGTTACCATTTTAAGGTAATTTTTTGTTTGTAAGCCATAGAGGAAACCCTGTTTTTTCAGCAGTTTAATTCTAAGTTGTGTTTTCAATCTCGTTTAATCTTTAATTGTGAAATATTCAATCAAATCGTGAGCAATTGTGATTTTGTATTACCAAAGGTTCGGAGTCAAAACTGATTGTTGATTCTTTTCAGCACTGTTATTTATGACTTACATACCCAAATAAACAGGGATGTTTGCAATATGATACAGTAATTTGTTACGTTTTTCGTGATTGGTGTCGTACCTGATGTTCTCAATGTTACATAAAGGAGGATGTAAGGAAAAAGCTATAGCTTTAAAAAACTATGAACAAAGAAGCCTCTCTCTTACATTTTTCTACTTTAATCTAAAACCTCTCTTTAGAAATTTGTTCAGGTTAAAGGAGAAAAATAAAACTCAAACATGAAAGTATTTTAATCTAAAGAACACAGTTAGTGCATTTTTTAATTTCTGTCGATCTTACTCGACAGAGTGTAATGCAGGGCACTGTTCCTTATTTGGGAACCTTCCTGACTGACCTCATGATGCTGGATGCAGCATATCATGATTATACAGCGGTGAGTCAAGATGTTTACATGTATTACTAAGGGAATAACATGACTTTTTGAGGGAATATTGTTTATTTGCGCCCGCGTAGTGTCATTAGGGAACTTAAGCAACAGACGTTTTCTGCGCAGCGACGGCAACCGGAAGTTACTCTCACTTCCGATTCACGTTTCCCGCCACTTTGGGTAGCCGTCGCGACTCGGCGCCAACGCCACATCGCTTGTTTTGCCGTTGTGTCG
>JAOBBB020369940.1:0-10030 GCA_025331005.2 Zoanthus gigantus
TGCACTAGTTTGGTTCCTCCCCTGGACAGCCTGGTCCACACTAGAAATAATTTTTCATCAAAAGTTTGACTAGTTTCGGGAAACTAGCTGCACTAGTTTGGATCCTCCCCTGGACAGCCTGGTCCACACTAGAAATAATTTTTCATCAAAAGTTTGACTAGTTTCTGGAAACTAGCTGCACTAGTTTGGTTCCTCCCCTGGACAGCCTGGTCCACACTAGAAATAATTTTTCATCAAAAGTTTGACTAGTTTCTGGAAACTAGTTGCACTAGTCTGGATCCTCCTCTGGACATCCTGGTCCACACTAGAAATAATTTTTCATCAAAAGTTTGACTAGTTTCTGGAAACTAGTTGCATTAGTCTGGATCCTCCCCTGGACATCCTGGTCCACACTAGAAATGATTTTTCATCAAAAGTTTGACTAGTTTCTGGAAACTAGTTGCATTAGTCTGGATCCTCCCCTGGACAGCCTGGTCCACACTAGAAATACTTTTTCATCAAAAGTTTGACTAGTTTCTGGAAACTAGTTGCATTAGTCTGGATCCTTCCCTTGGCAGCCTATATTTTGCTTTGTGGTTGATTTAAATATTGGTAGCTATAACACAATCCTTTCCAATCCAAACAAATGAATAATCCCCTTATAGGGCTTGATTTTAAACTGATAACACAACTGAATGGTTTCTATTGCCAATGCTGTAGTAAAACCAACAAATGAGTAGTCACAATTTAGAATGTTGAGTGAGTAACTGCAACAGGTTTTAGGTACTTATTTAGACAAGAAATGATGGTTACCCTATTAATATTAAAATTAGATTTTCTTCTTATTACAATGCTGTTTGGTTTTCCACAGAATGCTATGTCGTTTCTACTTTACGATCGCGATGTAAACTGGCAGTTGCAGTCGGACGACTTCATGGGATCTTGTAGTCTTTGCATGAACATTGTAAGTGATTTAGAAAAGAGATTTATGCATGTGTTTTATGTTTTGAAAATAAGCCAGTTCTCTTCTATAAATATTTTTAGTAGTTAGAGAAAGTCACGAAAAGTATCGCTAATGTTGTAAAGTGAGTTATTTTAAGAAGAAAAAATTCAGTAAGTTATTAGAGGTCCAGTACATCTCTACCTCTCTATTTTCTTCTTAACCACGCTCTCGTTCTTATTCCGTTTTTCTAACCATCTTCTTGCTCTGGCTTCTCTCGTTGTAACTTTTCCTTTTCTCCGTTTTCTCTTGATGCCCTTTTTTTTCCTCTATCCTCTCTCTAAAACCTTCATCGGTTTTCTAGCTTCCTTTTACCTCTTTATTGCTTCCATTCCCCTCTATCTAAAGCCTTATTGCATCATTTATTTTCCCTCTTTTCCCTTTTTTCTTCTTCTGCCCTTCTTCAATCTTCGCTTTTTCTTTTAACATTTTCTTTCCTTCTTCTCTCTACTTTTTTCTACCATTCTCTGTCTTTTTTTTACCTCTTCTTCCTTTTCTTTTTACTGTATATACTTATTCCTCCTCTTTCTCTTTTTTCTCGTCCTCTTCAATTTTTCCTTTTTCTTATTTGCATGCCCTTTTTCCTTGCTCTTTGCTTTCTGTAGCATCTTTTTTCTCCCTCTGTCTTTTCTCTAACACTTTATAATTTTCCCTCTCTCTTCTTCTTTCATTCTGTCTATCTTTTTTTTTAAATTTTTACCAATTTCTTTTTTATTTTCATTTTTTACTTGCTTCTCACCTCTATCAACCTTCTTCTCCTATTGCCTTTCTTCTTTTCTCCCTCTCCTCTCTTAAACTTTTCCCTTTTGCTCTGTCTTCTTCTTCTTTCCTTTCTCCTCTCCAAGAGGTAGCAGTTCGCCTGACTCTGATGTGGTTAAGGCGATACACATGAATGCAGTAGGTATAGACTGGTATTTGCTCCTGCTGTTTATCTTGCTTCTGTCCTTTTATTGCTTCTGCTCCTGGACCTGCTTCTGGTTTATTACTGCTCCTATCTTGTTCTTCTTCCTGCTTCTGTCCTGTTCTTCTTCCTGCTTCTGCTTCTGCTCTTCTACTTGCTTCTGTCCTGCTCCTGCTCTTCTTCCTGCTTCTGTCCTGTTCTTCATCCTGCTTCTATCCTGCTCTTCGTCCTGCTTCTGCTCCTGCTCCTTCTCTTCTTCTTGCTTCTGCTCCTGCTCCTGCTCTTTTTCCTGCTTCTGCTTCTGCTCCTGCTCTTCTTCCTGCTTCTGTTCTGCTCCTGCTCTTCTTCTTGCTTCTGTCCTGCTCCTGCTGCTGCTCTTCTTCCTGCTTCTGCTTCTGCTTCTGCTCTTTTTCCTGCTTCTGTCCTGCTCTTCGTCCTGCTTCTGCTCCTGCTCCTGCTCTTCTTCTTGCTTCTGTCCTGCTCCTGCTGCTGCTCTTCTTCCTGCTTCTGTCCTGTTCTTCATCCTGCTTCTATCCTGCTCTTCGTCCTGCTTCTGCTCCTGCTCTTCTTCCTGCTTCTGTTCTGCTCCTGCTCTTTTTCCTGCTTCTGTCCTGCTCCTGCTGCTGCTCTTCTTCCTGCTTCTGCTTCTGCTTCTGCTCCTGCTCCTCTTCCTGCTTCTGTCCTGCTCCTGCACTTCTTCCCGCTTCTCCTCCTGTTCCTGCTGTTCTTCTTGCTCCTGCTGCTGCTTGTAATAATTGTTTTCTAATTTGTGACAATGAATTAATGTATATATTGAAATGAGCAACTCAGTTGGATAAGTTCTTTAAGCTCTTTTAAATTTAGTTATTAATTATCGTAATTTCAAAAGTTGTAGCTCAAACAATTTAAAAACAAATAATGTTAATAATAAGAAAAACTATGTTATTGTTAGTAATTTTTGTTTTGCGAAATTATCTTATTTTTCTTTGATTCGTTCATTTTTGTTAAGGATGAGCCTATTGTTATCAAACGGAAGCTCAACGTTAACTACAAAGTGTTTGGTAAGAAGAAATCAGAGGATTCTACCATGAACGCGGGCTCCATTGTTGTGTCAGCTGTCTTTCGTCCTGTAGCGGCTGTCGAGAAGTCCGGTAAGCCAATAATTTTTCATCATCCACTGAAATAACTAAACCATACATATTTCGCTCAAAACATCTGTAACTTGATGTTTTGTAAACTCATTTGTTAAAACTTGATAATTAAACAGTTAATATACGCGGTTTTTAGCCAAAGTGAAGAAATTATTGAAAAAATTATTCAAAAAATTGTTGAACCACAAGCGAGGCTAGTTAGGCTAATTTTTGAATAGGATCTCAGTATCTAGTTTTTGAATAACATCTATGTATGCTGTTTATCAGCAGAATACTTAACTATGTGCAATTCTACAAATGGTTTTGGCTCCATTAAGCTCTGTACCAATTGAAGAACAATTCAGGTGGAGCCTCCAACCAAGTGAGCACAGTAACTGAACAACGTTAGTAAAGTAAGCAAAACAAGAAGATAAAACGTTTAGACACCAGTAAGACACGGCAAACACCACGTAATACAAAGCAACAAGCTCCCGCATGAAACATAATTTTTAAAAACACAAAATGAGCTTGTGTTAATTAATAATAATTAATACATAAATATTTAACACTTAATTTAAACATAATAGTATGTCTGCAATAAAATTCCTTGAGGGAACAACTTACACCAATCTTAAAGAATGGCCATCCACAATGCAGCGTACATCAAGGTTCTACCTGCAAGGTTGCATGGGGATTGATTGACTCCCGTCTAACATGCGTGTTGTTATCCAGTCATCTTAATTTTTTTTTTTAATTTTAGAAAAGCCCGGAACGTCAAATCCAGTTGAAGATGGCGAAGATATTCCGGATATAAATGTAAGAAAAATAAATTTGATGTTGGAGTTTTGGATTTAAATATTTAACACTTTTAGGTACCATGACTTTTTATCTCCCCTGGGCCCAGTTGTTCAAAAGCCGATTAGCGCTTGTTTACAACCTTACAGAGACGGATTTGATCTGAAAATTTGGGATTAACAAGTTTTTTCGTAGGAAACCTTGAACAGCATTTTATAATCTTTTCCCCAGAATAATAATCGCTGCTCTAATTTTTGATTTACTAAAGAGAAGGAAATACTTTATAGACTGGAAAATCTTCTTCAAAACACGTGTTATATGCATAAGAGAACTCATACAATGTACAGAAAAACAATTGATACAAATACATCAGCCTAAACCATCATATATGTACAAATGCTATAATGATAACATACTTTTGCGTTTCATATCATTATCTTTGGGAAGGAAATAAAAGGAAGAGGTTATGGGGTTAATTATTGCAGACACGAAGATTGAAGAGGGCGAGCGTGGTTGGTGCATTTTTTAAGATCTCTGTCTTCCGACCACAATGTCCCCTAAGCCAACTCAGCTTTCCATCATTCCAGGGTAGGTAAATGAGTATATACCAGCGTCTGATGGGAGCTAACCTGCGATGGATTAGTGTCCCATCCAGGGGTAGTCAAAGACTCTCATCCGCTTAACACTACAGAAACCGGGGATAAGCGCCGGCTCCATGAGCCACTTGGCTTGTAAAGGATTTAGAAGATTAAAGAAGAAAGGGAGAGGCGTAAATGAGAACTCACGGTATCTTTAAATCTCTTATTAATGGGCAGGAACATGCTAAGCGACACACAAGCAAGAGTAGTCAGAAAATCAAACGGCAGGTGGAGGAGATGAGACTTATTAAAGGTAATCTCAAACTGATTTCACTTACACTACAAAAAATAAAGTTTCTTGCACTGAACATCAAATAGCCAGCAAGATTGTACATAACTTCGACCACCATGAAACGACCACCAAAATGTTTAAATCAGTTATCAAGATTTCGTAGGCTACAATATTTTGTAATGCTGGAAATTTCTCCTTGGAAAACGAAACTATTTTGCGTTTTGTAAACATGCCATGAATAACTTTATAGCTTTGACCCCCCCCCTTGATGGTAATCCAAAGATTTCGCAACAATGCCATCAGGGCAATGACATGTCAAAGTGATAGAAATACAGTTCTAAACGCAGTTCTGGGCCGCTGATAATTATATTTTTTAAAAAACGAAAAAAAAGTTAAAGTAAGAAAAAACAAGTTCAACTAAAACTGTGAAAATTGAAAAGGAAAATTTATTTTTTCATGAAAATGTTTTTATATAAAAAATAATAAACTAGGTCAGTGCAATGGTTTTTCAGTTTTCGGTAGCTATAGCCGTGTTTCTATTGTTATTGTATTGTATTGTGTTTCTATTGTTATTGTATTGTATTGTGTTTCTATTGTTATTGTATTGTATTGTGTTTCTATTGTTACTGTATTGTATTGTGTTTCTATTGTTATTGTATAGTGTGTTGTGTTTGCAGATGTTTTCTCTTTCTTGTGTACATGTTTCCTATTGTAGTAGGATATTGCGTTTGTTGCTGTTAGTGCTAGTGTTATTTATTGTGTTTAATATTTTTTTGTGTTTTGTGTTTGCTATTACATTAGCGTGTTATGTTTGCTGGTGTTGTCTTTATTTATGCGTTTGATATTTATAGGTTAGTGTGTTATGTTAGCTTTGTTTCCTTATTTAAATTGTTTGCTATTATATTTTTGCGTTTTTGTTGGTTTTGTCCTTTTTTATGATTGCTATTGTATTGTGTGTTGTGTTTGTTGGTGTTGTCTACATTTTTGTGCTTACTATTAATTTGTTATGCCATCAATGTCGTCTCTTTTTTGTGTTCGCTATTATATTTCTACATTGTGTTTGTTAGTATATTAATTTGTTATGCCATCAATGTCGTCTCTTTTTTGTGTTTGCTATTATATTTCTACATTGTGTTTGTTAGTATATTAATTTTTTATGTCATCAATGTCATCTCTTTTTTGTGTTTGCTATTATATTTCTACATTGTGTTTGTTAGTATATTAATTTGTTATGCCATCAATGTCGTCTATTTTTTGTGTTTGCTATTATATTTCTACATTGTGTTTGTTAGTATATTTTCTGCGACAGTGTCTGTTGATAATTGCACCGTCTGTGTACTAACTGCAGTGAGTTCACTTTTTGCAGAACGTGGAGTATTGATCCTTACACTTCTACAGGGTAAAGACATGGTTGCTATGGACAGTAACGGTTAGTATTTTCATCCAAAACTTATATTTTTTTTGTCTTTTATACAATTTTACATACTTTTATGTCTATTTGAAGGTTACGTATAGAAGTTATTTAAAAGTGAATTAGGGTCGCGAGTTGATTCCTAAGGTAATATTTTCCAACTCTAGCTCTTTGATATTGAAGAATACTTGAAAAAAACGTTATATTTGTTTAGTTGTTTACTGTGTAATCTGTGTTTTGTTTTTATGCCTCTTAATTCCTTGGGATCATAGGGCTGCAACAATACCCCTCCATAGCACGCGGTTCCTTGAGATCCTCTTTAGCTCGGCCCATGTGCGTCATTCCGGCAGCCTTCACCTCAGCGTGATCTGTTTTAGTCGACTCATTTTACGTTTTCCCTGTGGATTCCATTCAAGGGCCTGCGTGATGACATTGGATGTAGGCTTTTGTTCCGTGTGACTTCTCCATCACTATTTCTTTTTCTTAATCTCTGTCTCAACTGGTGCTTATCTTGTCTTGTCCTGAGGCACAGTTGTTTGTTAGAGACGAACTTGATGTCGAGGACTTTTCTGAGACATCTGTTGATAAATTTCTGGAGCTTGTGGGTGTTGTGACGTCTCTGTCGACACTATCAAACACCTTCTGGAAGTCGACTAAGACTGTGTACAATGGGATCTGCCACTCTTGGGACTGCTTGATGATGATCTGCATTGTGGCGATGTGATCTGTGTATGACCTATCTTGCCGGAAACCTCTCTGTTAGTTTCGAAGTGTTTTGTCCAGAGCGGTTTTCAACCTCTCTAGGATGATTCTCGTCAATATTCTCCCCGGGATGGACAACAGCACGATTCCCTTCAGCTGTTGCAGGATGACATGTGCCCTTTCTTTGGCAGCTTTACAAGATAGCTTTTCTTCCATTCTTCTGGCACTTTCTCCTGTTCTCAGATCTTGTTTAGGAGCGGTTATAGCATTTCAGTTGAAGTCTGTATGTCTGTCTTTAGTGCTTCAGGTGGCATACCGTCGGGACCTGTTGTACTGCCTGACTTAAGAGACTTGATGGCTTTGGTGATCTTAATCTTGGATGGAAGGTTGGTGCTGATGTTTGGAGTTCGGTTGGTGGTGGAATGTCTGGAGAGACTGTTGGTGCAGGTCTGCTCACCGTTTCCTTGAAATGTTCTGCCCGTCTTGCTCTCTGGTCCTCTTTGCCTGAGAGATTTCTTGTAATTTCATACAATTTCTTCATGTTCCTTTGGCAGGCTGCTGTTTCTGCTGCCTCAGCCAGCTCTTCGATGAAGCTGTTTTTATCTCTTTTTCGCTTTTTTTTTTCAATTGTCGGTTCATCACCCAGTGTGTGCTTAGAGGTCCTGCTTCTTTTCTTGTACTTTTGTCTGAAGCGTCTGGTATTTCAGTTTTTTTTCATATCTCTGTTGTTGGCCACTCTTTGTGTTTTCATGTCTTTTTCTTAAGAACCTGTGTAATGTTGTTTTTCAGAGTTCTCGTAGTGTTGCCACTGTTCTTCTACTGTTACCATGGTAGTCGCTAAAGCGCACTGAACCTGCTTTTCATTCCGGCAACCTTGAGTTCTTCTGCTTTTTCTTTCTCCGTCAGAGTGTTGTAGTTGTAGGCTTTCAGCTTGATCTTGAGAACTGCCACAATTAGGTAGTAGTCCGATGCTGCTTCTGCTCCGCGCTTCACCCTGAGATCGTGCAGGCTCTTTCTCCTCTTTCTGCCGATGGTGATGTGGTCAATCTGGGCTGGAGTCTTGCTGTCAGGGGAAATCCATATGGTCTTGTAGATTTTCTTGTGGGAAAAAACGGTGCCTCCAATGATCAGATCGTTGAAGGTACATAATTCTGCGAAGAGTTCTCCATTTTCGTTCTGTTTTCCTGTGCCATGTCTGCCGATAATCTGTGTTGTCTGCTCCTCCTATGGCGTTTAGGGCTCTCAGGGATCTTTTGGTTTCTCTTTGTTGTTTTATCCACAATTGCTGGGATTTACCCATAAAAGCCTTCTTTATCAGTGATATCTGCTGCAATTGAGGGAGCTTGTAGGATGGTAAATTTACTATCCATCAAGTTAAAGGTAAATCAGTTAATCAGGATTTGTGGTGACATTGGCTCCTAGGACAGCAGTGCTCGTGCTGCCTCGACTGTCATCAGCCATGCTACTCCGCGCATGTATGGCTGGCCTATTCCTATCCAGAGTAGATGATGGTGTCTTCACTCGTAAGTCTCGTCCGTCCTTTTCCTGTCCATCTAGTTTCACACAGGCCAAGTATCTTCAGATTGTACCTATATACTGATTTCTCTACTTGTGCACTTTTTCCAGTCTCATACAGGGCTCTGATGTTTGAAGTCCCTATCCTGGTTTTTGCCTTGGTCTTTAAAAGAGTTGTTGGCGCACAGGCTTCCCTAAGCCAGCGTCATAAGCTGTACTGGAGAGGACTCTTCCCATGTTATTTTCATATAATGTTGTTGCGAATAAACATTAGAGAAATTGGTATATTGCCCCGAGCGGGAATCGAACCAACGTCTTCCTGTATTCTAGTCAGGAGTGCTAACCACTACACCATCAGGGACCACCACGCTGGCAAAGTGGCAGTTTCCCGATTAGCTTAGCTGTTAAAGAGACACGCAACTCCCCAAACCATCGGCAAGGTTGCACTATCTTAATCTAATAAAACAAACATTTGTTTGAAGGTCTGAGTGATCCGTTTTGCGTCGTGAAGATTAACAACGAGAAAAAGTTTAAAACTAACGTTGCTTATGAGACGCTTGCGCCAGTATGGAATCAGTCTGTCACGGTTGCCATGCCAACAGATGCCGACAAGCTTGTAATAGTGAGTACATTTTCCGTGAATCTTGATCTTTTTTCTTAAGAAAGAAAACTTTTTTTGTGAACCATGTTGTTATCGCAAAACTAACGTAATCTGGCCAAATCTAAAGCGCTAACATTCACAAATGGCTGTTACTAATTGACTAAATTTGCTGAGTAGCTTTCTTGCTCTAGAGGACTGAGGTAAATTAAGCCATAAGCAGACCCGAGACCCTATACGCTAGCTAATCAATTTTCACTCGATTTGAGCTTGTGTTTACGGGACCCAACAGAGCTGATATTGTTTATTGCGGTTATCTTCCAGCAATTTGTTTTCTAAAAAAACATTTTACATCCGGGGGGACTCCTCACTTTTTGGGGCGGGGATGCGGTCCCTTTCATGGCTTATAAAGGTGCATGTTGGCAGTTCAATGTGATGTAATTCTTATAAGTCGGTCATATGTTAGGCATATGTTAGTAATATTAGTTTTGTTGATATTTTTCAGAGACTGAAATATAAAAGCAATCGCCGACTAGATTTTTAGTTCTTGTTTCAGTGATTAAATGAGACAAGTAATTGTTTAACTGTTTTTACTGGTACGTTAATTCGAACGCAAACTCGCCATCTGTTATCTTTAGCTTCATTAAATTGATTGAAATGTTATTTGCATGTACGCTTTTGGATGGTAGCTCTTAGGGTTTGAAATGGACCTGAGCCACGCCTTGATTGGTGTCTCTGAGGAGTTTTATTAAGATTTTTCAATGTGCATCCCCGCCCTTGAAAGTTGGCAGTCCCCCCTTGGATTTTACAGTTCCTATAAGTATTAATCAGATTGTCATAGGCAAAAAATGTTAATTCCAGATTAATAGTTTAAATTTGTCTCCACGATATTGAGGAACTGGCTCATTATAACTTAGTGTAGAATTTATAGGTAGCAAAACCCGTTTACAACTTTCTGTATCGTTGGATCCGGGCCGGACCAAGTCAACCAAATAATAATGTTATAAATTAGTAATAATTGGAAATTAGGGGAGTGCGTTTGATGTAAATAACTCCACTCATATTTCTGTGCTATAGCTTTTAAAACAAATCAACAAACTTTCACTCACCTCCAAAAAACAACCACACCGACGACGTAGAAAAACGAAGC